>JACGTP010000009.1:3212940-3322672 GCA_023678845.1 Mischocyttarus mexicanus
TTATGGTTATGTCAAGGTTAAGTATGGGTTGCATCAAGATAACGTAAAGAATGGTTAAAGTGCTTTTCAGTGAACAATTTCAAAAAACTGCATCTGCGTTCTCTCAGCGAAAACTTGAGCTGGATTAAAAGCAAAGGTATTGTCAGATAGCCCAAGGTTCAGAGATCATTTTGATATACTTTAGTTATGGTTATGTCAAGGTTAAGTATGGGTTGCGTCAAGATAACGTAAAGAATGTTTAAAGTGCTTTTCAGTGAACAATTTCAAAAAACTGCATCTGCGTTTTCTCAGCGGAAACTTGAGATGGATTAAAAGCAAAGGTATGGTCAGATAGCTCAAGGTTCAGAGATGATGTTGATATTACTTAGTTATGGTTATGTCAAGGTTAAGTATGGGTTGCATCAAGATAACGTAAAGAATGGTTAAAGTGCTTTCCAGTGAACAATTTCAAAAAACTGCATCTGCGTTTTCTCAGCGAAAACTTGAGCTGGATTAAAAGCAATGGTATGGTCAGATAGCCCAGGGTTCAGAGAAAATTTTGATATAACTTAGTCATGGTTAAGTCATGGTTAGGTATGGGTTGCGTCAAGATACTTCTAGTAGTACAAGTAAACGGCCCATATATGGTCAGACAAGTAATATAAGTGAACGGTCAATATATGGTCAGACAAGTAGTACAAAATCAGGGTATGACCTGGCAAGTAGTATTAGGTTCATCTAGTATGAAATGGAACAAATTTCAATTCAATTATGTCTACTGTTTGCTCCATAATATCAATTAACTTTTGTTTCTTATAAAAACTATTCAACTCACGGGAACCTAATTTGGCTGACAATAAAGCAAAGTGTTATACATACATAAGTACGCGTGGGGGGTCGTATATTTGGTAAAAATAATAACAATCCAATATTTATCTTGTATAATGGTGAATTTTTTTTCGAGTTCAGTGATTTTTTTTTTCTCCGTTCCAGATACGTTACCGAAATTTAGTTTCTGATTTATTTTTTTGTAGAATATTGATTTCTAAACTTTGGCTCATAGCAATTGCTTGTTTTTTTGTTACTTTTTAGTGTTAAATGATCAAAAAAAGAGTTGCACTTTTGTTATAGACCAGCAATTCAATCGGTTTTATGATATAAATAAACATCCGTAAAGAGAGTCGGTAGATTAATCGTTAAATCGTTTATTCTTTCGTTGAAAAACTATGAAAAGTAATAGTTTACTTTAACCCAACTCGATTTGAAGGTTTACGCCGGTTGTTCGAGTACTGTATTATAGCTAAGAGCAAGTGGAATTCTACTCGCATTTCCTCGAGACTCCCCATAGTTCCTTCGATTTACCGAACGAGCTCAGGCTCGTGGGATTTCGCCAGGCTTTAAACCGAGACGTACACCCAAGCAACATAGTCCTGAGAATTACTTGCAATGTTACGCTTTGACTGCGCTACAAATACGCTCGTTTTTCTCATTCTCTCTTTCTCTCTTATTCTTTTCTGTCTTCCCTCCTTGAAAGTGCTTTAAGCTTTCAATTCTTTTTCTCTAATGTAAGGGAACTAGCTAACAAGAAATTCTCTTTTAAATATTACACATGTAAAAATATTAACTAACCTTTTTTGTGACGATTGATGTTTATTCCTTGACCGTCCTCTCGTTTCCATAATAATTTTGGTGTTGGATATCCATCAGCTTTACACGTCAATGTGATGTTTTGATTTTCTCGTACAGCCACTGTACTCTCTGTTGATAACGAGTCTAATATGTTTGGTGGTACTGAAATAATATGTGATGTTGAACGTTAAGAAATTATTTCATTAATTCTTGTATAGATTTTTCATCAATAATTAACAGGGTGTTCGAAAAGATCATGCTTATACTATGTGTTTATAAAGTTAAATATATCACGAAAGTAATTCATTTACTACTAATTCTACAATAGAAGAAATGTTCGAGATATTGTTTGACAGTTATAATTACAAAGAATAAAAATCTACATTCGTTTTGTTTATTCAAAGAAAAAATGTAAAACATTCATTATAATTATTATCAATAACATTATAATAAAAATTTGTGAATGGTTATAACTTTTTAATAAAGCATTTTCGGATTTTAATTCATATGAAATTTCTTGAATTTTGTAGACACCTTTTATATATATATAGAATTAGAAACTTACCAACGACTTGTAAAAATCCTACTTGACTCATCATAGGATTAGTGTTCACTTGGCACATGTAGTATCCTCTGTCGTCTTGTTGAACTCCACTGATGTGCAGTAGCCATGTATTTTGATTCTCGTGCGACACCGTGAACCTTGGTATTTTTACGACCATGTGTTTGTGTACCGTCAATAACATTTGTCTACCGACGTGCAACCATGCGACCTTGAAATATACAAAAAAAAATATTTATTTTCTAAGCTGGTACATATTTTTTCTTTTTATAAATATTGAATTGCAAAAAATAGGACAAAATAGTTTTTGTTTCTTATGGTTTTCTTTTTCAAATGTAGAAAACGAAATGAGTGTAGAATTTTAGATAAGAGATGGATAGATAAGAGTGGCTTAATTTGAGGGAAAATGGTTACTAAAAGATACTTATTAATTAAAGTTCTAAAATATAGTCGCATAAGTTTTATTTTGTTCTCTTTCAAGTGTTCATGTCTTTATTATCTTATTCCTTCTTTCTTTCTTCATGCTATCATTTTCTTTCACTATCCCGTAGATTCCTAATAGGTTCGATCTTTATTCATTTCTGACCCCTAAGATCGTCTGATAAAGAGAAACCATCAGGAACCGTTTGTTTGTCTTTTACCTAAACAAGCCTTTAGTCGTTCAAGTACACTCAAATTGAAACTCTCTTACTCTCTCATTCTCTTATCGCTCACACACATATACACGCACACGATGGACGCATACTAAACAATGAACCCTTCCAACCTAAGTAACAAAGAGCGATTGGTCCTTAAGTCGCACATCTGGTTACTTTTGACGATAAAGGAAAATGTTAAACAAAGTAACTCGGGGTTAATTAATTTACATATAAGGTATTAAATTTAACTCCATTAAATACAAAAATTAAATAAAATTGATAAAGTTATGTGCAATGTCGTATCGTTTTATTAATGTATATATTTTATTAATAATCAAATTCGATGTTTTTTATTATTTTTTTTTGTATTCTTAGCACAAAGATATATATTCAAGTATTTGAATTATGTATTTAAGTAAGACACTCTGTAGTTAATTACATCGAGATTAGAATTCCATTTAATTTTGGAACAAGAACCGTCATGTGTGTTAGAATTAATGTGAATTGTGGGAGAAGCAAGAGTTAGAGAAGATAGAAATTGTAGAATTAATGTTGAAGAAGTTCTTTAAATAGACAGGCATCAACTGACACTTTCTAACGAAGAGTTAAGAGAAGATGGATGATAGGAAAGGACCCTAAGCACTTGGATCTTATAACGAAATTTCCTTTTGAAACCTTGAAAATTTCCACGCAACCTCATCAGAAGCTTGAGCTTTAGTTTCTATGCACTTTTGAAAGCTTCGAACATACGTCTGTGTTCGAAGATTCTCTTTCCTCTCTCTCCCATCACCCCTCCCTCTTTCTCGCTGTCTGTCTTTCACTCTATCGTCTTACTTCTCTTCTCTTTTGCATGATGCTTCGCGAAAGAAAAACGACGATTTAACTTTCTAAAAGTTCCTATACTAGAGAGCTTAAAGTTTCTTGAGAGAGAGAGAGAGAGAGAAAAGGACAGATAGAAAAAGAGAGAGAGAAGACAAGATTACACTATCATCGCGAAAGTTTAACTGTTAAGGGTCTGAGCTTGTCTCTCCGAATGACGATTTTCTGCAAACGTCTTAGCAAACCGTGTTGCTATCTATCTTTTTTTTTATTTACTTATATTTTTATTTATTTAATTGATTTTTTTTGTTAATATCAAAAATCGATTTACCGATATTTTAGATATTCTTCTAATTCAAAATATATGAATTCACACGATTATATTTTAAACATTTATACGCCAAGATATGAAATAATTAAATAGATTTAAGATATTTATGGTACCCTTATTACATTTGTATATTAGGTTAAAAAAAAATACTGGGACGTAATATTTATCAATGAAGTGTTTTTAAATGAGATCAGTAAATTTTGAAAGAATTTTTATTTGAAATTTATATACCGTAAAAAGTTATTGAAAAAAAATCGATGTTTATTTACCATTTGCAGTTTTTATTTGCCATACTCAACACAACCCGTTTTGTATATAACAGATATTTGATTTTTCCATGCAGGTATGTAAGTATTACATATACGTCAGTGAGTCCAACTTTAAAAGGAAATAAATGACCTTCCGATAAAATAAAGCTTCGCCGAGATGAAATAGATGTAGAGAACGATTTGGTCCAGAACCGATAGCACAGTGACATAAGCCGATTTGTCATCGCTTGTGACAAAGCCGCACGTTCCGGATAAATCCAATACGTCCTACTAGCGAGGCGTATTAAGGAAACAGCAAATTGTAGTGTCGAGTTTATCCGAATGTTCGAGTATCGATTGACGTTTGTCGTATCGTTGATAACTTTTTCTAAAACTTTCATTTCTTTTTTTTTCTTTTTCAATTCTGTTTTTTTTTATTATATGTATTGTATATGTAATAGATATCAATTTTTGAAACGATCAACGAAAATGGGAGAAAAATAAGTCTGTATAACTGTATACGATACGATCCCTCCAAATGTATATGTGCGTACATTTAGTTTTTCCTTTTAAAACACAGTTTAGTGTCGTTATATGGAAGATTCGTCTTGAAGTCGAGCGAAAATGATGATTTACGATGTAACAGGGAAATTGCCTGGTGAAAGAACGAAATATTTCGGAAGACGATAAATCATTCTCAAAACGATCGTGGATATGTAGCGTAAGTACGTCCGGTAGTGATATGGTGCACGAGATAAAACGATTTGTCAATGATTTTGACAAAGCTGCATGGATGGAGATAACCGATATGACTCCCTATCTATGTTACATTTCAAGAAAGTCACACTTCATTATCGGCTTATACAATGATTCCATTCTAAATAGTATATCACAATTTTGAACATGTACGTATGAATTTATACAATTTTCAAGATTACATATATATATATGTATGTATCTTATTTTCACTACTCGAATGTAACCTGGATTATTTTAGTTGTTGGTAAAAGAAACGAAAGAGGAAGCAACATTTTGATAGGAATAATACAAATATTGTAGATAGATAGAATCGATGTTGAGAATAGATGAAACAAGATGGCTTTAAGAAATTACCATTGGTATTCTCACGAGATACTCGAGTAGAGTCCCCAAAGGGAATGAAATTAAAGCTCAAAGCGGGCTACTCCTTATTGTGGAGAATCATGTTTGATGGGCTAGCAAGAAAGCAGGAGGATGAAAGAGAGGAATACTCGGTAGTCTACAGTTCTGTATATAGATATGTATATATGTATGTATATACGTAGCTGTAGTATTATATTGGCCTTAAACGGTCTCAAGGAAAAGCTCCCGCCAGTTGCAAGCTCGATTGAAATCCCTGGCAGTGGTTCAAAGCCCGGCCTTAAACTGCTGTGCGACGGTAATGCAAACTGCTTTTATATTAGGCGCGAAATACCGTCGCGATGAGGAGGGCCAAGCCGTTTTTACGCTACAATAAGTCGCAATTAAAGTATTATGATTCTAATGTCCTTAGTTTTCTGTATCTATAATATTATACATGTGTATAATATTAAGAGAAGGGCATAAGTATGAGTATCGGTATTAAATAATATAATTCTGTTAATTAATTAAATAGTTAATTTTTACGCTAAATAACTAAGGGGTTTTTTGGGAAAGTATATAAACAAGATTTTATTACTAATTGTCTTAGGGAACAATTAGGTAATATATCTATGAATTCGCGAGATGCGAGTAATTGTAGTATGAAATTTAAATTCGTCAGTTCGATAGGATGTAAATTAACAATTTGTCTAATCGTTCGAATAACTGTTGTATTTAAATTGAGAACCTTTCGTTGTTAAGTTTTATATATATATATATATATATTTTCCTCTGTTCGAATATCTTTTATCGATGTATGTACAAATGCAGCATAGAACAATGGATAGATTTGAAGTTGATAAGAGAAAAGCAGTCGGTTGTGGTTAAAATTTCCGCTTCGTTAATGCTCAATGTATGCATTATTTTTCTTTTTTTTTCTTTCTACCTCTTTATTATTATTATTTGTTTGTTCGTCCTTTTTCTTTTATGTTTTTCATAAAATTGTCGGACTTTAGATTGATTTATTTTTATTTGTAACATCGTTTTGTATTCGTGATATGGTAACACAACCGATGAGACACCAATTCTGAGATTGGGTTGTTACTGGTGATATCGAAGTCCTGTTAGGGTTGGAAATTCCAAGGATAATAGGAAAAGCTAGAGCATAGTTGCCAACTTCAACAAGGATATCCTGCGTGTACAGCACTTTCGAAGTACCACGTAGGAAACGCCATTACAGCAAGATGTCGGACTTTGGCACAAGCTGCAACCGTTTGTTCGTTGGTCATTCTCAATGGCTTTAACTTGTTTCACATCCTACCACGAAATTAGCATTAGCATTAGATCTTCGCGATCGTTCAAGAATTTGAACTTTTCTTTACAATCATATTCCAATCATATTTTATATTTCGATTATTTATTACTAAAAAAAAAAAGGAACCAATGTTTTATCTGTTACAATACAGTAATTATAAACTATATAAGTGTAACATGTTAAATAATTCAATTGTAATATACATAAATATATATACAGAAATTGCATAGCTTTTTTAAAAAATATTTCTGCCTGGAATAATCGATAACTTATTATTATTAATTATATTTATAGATAAAAAATAAATCGTTAACCCGTATAATATTATACTTTACAATGAATAATATTTTATACATGAATAATGTAAATAAAATTAAATTTGAATGAGAAGAATGGTAAATTCTGTTTGTATTTTGTTTCTTTTTTTTATCATTTTATTTAATTTTTCAAAGAATTATAAATGTGCATATCGTTCATTAATATTAACTTAAAAAAAAAAGAAGTCATTTTTCCATTAATACTTTCTGTCTTAATTCTCATATTTGAATTTCCCTTCGATAAAATGATTCGTTCTTGTAGAAATAATTGCATGCTACAATAATTGGAGAAGAAAACCAAATAATATATATATATATACCGTTCATCAATAGTTATTTATTTAGTATAACGTTCATCAATATTTATTTATTTATTTATCGATATAATTCATGAATATTAACAAATTCTTTTGTCAAATCAAATGATAGCGATAAATGACAAAATTTATTAATAAACTTATAATAAAAATACGATATGTACGTCATAATGATATTATTTAAAATGTCTTAATTAAATAAATAAAAAAAAATAAAATAAAAACTAAATTTATACAATGCAATTAAAAAAAAAAAGAAACCTTTTAATTGGCCTTATAATCTGTGGTAACGGAGATCGATCGATAAACATAAAAAAAGAAACAGAAAGAAAGGATACGCTAATTGTAAGTGCGAACAATTTCATAGGTTCGACCTTGTAAATTATCGAAGCAGGAAATATTTGATATTTTTAACATACGAGACGTTTGATTGGAAACCTTCAAAAGTCGTTTTCATCGTTTAACGAACGAATGGAAAAATTCAAGTATTCCATGTCTGTGTCGTTGATTGAAATTCTTGTTATTTTTTCTTATTAATATTTATACTATTATTATTATTATTTTTTTTTTTAACAACGACAACAATAAGTCGTTCGCTCGTTGCAGAGGTTTGGTGCACCACTCGAGGCGAACGCTACTCAACGAATTCGCGGAACTCTGCGGTTAGGCAATTAATTATTAAATTTATTTGCTAATTAGGTAATTACCAAGCGCACTCGAGTGTGCCGCCTGAAGTTCGAGAACTCCTCCCACTTCTTCCATCTAAACCCCTTACTTTCCTTCCACCCCAATCTTCACCCCATCCACATATGGGAGGAGGGCCAATGGTCTCGGGCTAAACTATGCGACCAAATATCTTCACCTAACTTAAATCATCCAAGTAGACTAGTTCAATATGGTCTCTGAGATGTACATATATAATTAGATTTTTTTCCGTTTTGTTTTTATTATTATAAACGCGATTAAATACTTTCATCTAACTTTAACCACCTGAGTAGGCTCGTTTTACATTTGATTAGGATTTTAATCTGAACAACTATTCACCAATAGGATGAATAAATAATGCAATAGGGGATTTATTAAGACATTATCGTAAGATTTATTTTATAGATTTTTACGATCATTTTTATACGTCCAATAGGCACTAGATTCGCTACTAGTTTCTTCGTGTAATTCTAGTGACTTTGAACACTAACTAAACTTAATCATTGAGCATAAATTAATGAATGCAGATATTATGTATAATGATTCGAGTCAGTATAGTTCGTATGAATCGATTAAAATCAATTGTTTCTAATGAGTTCACAAAGGTAACTAACTATGAAAATATATTCCTCTGCTTGCAATGGAGTGATTGAGGAAATAGGACTGATTTTTCATTGGTCGTGGACGTGTTTAGTTTTTATATATAATTTTGAAATGTGTGTATATTATTCAATGTTCTTGTCATTTGTTGGTCTCGTTGAATATGAAGTATCAAATAATTTTATAATGACGAAATGAAAATATCTTGGGGTATTTTTTTGGTTCATTTTAATATAATCTACCATAATTATGTAAAAGAAAGATTGTGAAATTCTTAGTGACAACGTGTAATCAGGATTAAAAGTAATTTTGTTAATGAGAAGACGAGTAGAATTGTGTGCAGTTTTATCGTAATTGTATTGGAATCGTTTCAATCAATATAAATACGATTAGTACAAGAGAATAAATTCATTTAATTTCTTATTTCCTACCTTCCTTCCTCTCGTTTCTTGATTCCTGATTTGATTTATTTCATTTAAATGTACCTACTTCGAAAATAAACGAGACGATGTGAAAGCAACGCTTTTATTTCTTATCGTTTTATGTGTATAGAGTTAAGTAATTAATATTCTAATTGAACAAGTTTTTTAATTATTTCGAACTGTATTAATAAGTAAAATGATTGGAGAACAGATGAATGAATTAATGGAGATGACATTCCTTCAATTGTTGTTTAACAAGTGAGTTATAATGTTTATAATTTAATCATTTACACAAATTTATGTAACAGTTTTGAATTAGTTTTAATCGGTAAACAGAATTTGAATCGAACGAATAGATATATTTAAAAATTATATTATTCGCACAACTCTGTGTCCTTTTGTTTAGTTTCCTTTCATTTCGAACTTATTTGATTTAGTTTGGATACAGAAGAAGAAGAAGAAGATACGAGTGTCTCCATGAAATAAAGGCAATGTTTCTTCGTTAGCGTCAGGGTTGCATCGCGTTAAGTAATTAGCGTGTTACTCTTTGAAAAGCAACTGCTTGCATTTTACCGGTTGCTGTTTAAACAAGAATTTCGTTTCTATCTTTCTTTGCAGAAATAAAAGAAAGAAAAAGTATAAAGAAAGAAAGTGCAAGAAGAAGAAGAAGAAGATGAATTAGTTTTCTTATTTCTTATTTACTTTTTCTGACGACTACTAATTAAAGAGAAAGGAAATTATCATTGTTGTATTTCGCTGAAAAATTGAAATAGTGGAATTTCTCGTAAATTAGATTAATGGATCGACTAGATTATCGAAAATATCGAGCAATCGGAAGCCTGTTCTATCGTGGTCATTTCAGTCTTATTTAAGGAATTCGATTGAAATTTCGGAACACGAAGCTAACGTTGAAATACGGTATCGAATGTTCTTTGATCACATTTCCCAAACGATTTCAACGTGATGAAAGAATTGCTTTAAACGCATTGATTGCTGATTTATATCTCACTACTTTTGATCTATTGTCTTATTAGTTTTATTTCTATTTAAATAGGTTCTATTATTATTATTATTATTATTTTTCTTTCTTTCTAATTTTCTTTTTTCTTCTTTTCGTTTAACAAAAACGTTTACTGCTGCTTTAATGGTTAAAGTATGATACCGCATTTCGTATGTATCAAGTAATACAACTTTTTCTCCAGACAGGAGAAACGAACGTTCGTTACGTTCGTTAGACTATCTGGAAAAAGAGTTTGTAGAAAGTCACGTAGGTCCTTTCTACTCGTTGAATAATGAAATCTCCGAGAAAATGGAGAAAATTGCGTGGGTTTCTTTGGGACCTACGGTATGGTTTCTTTTTTGGGACCATCTAACGAGATAGACAGGAAAACGAGAAAGAAAGAAAGAAAGAAAGAAAGAAAGAAAGAAGGAAAGAAGGAAATAAAGAAAAGGAAAAAGGGAAGCTTTGGGTTATCAAAAGCTGTACTTAGGATTTTCTGCTGGTTTGGTCAAAGAGTGCATTGAATTAACAAAGAAAAAAAAAACCCCTTTACTATCTATTGGTTTCTTTTCGTTTCTTTCTTTTTTTTTACGGAAGCAAACGTGCAATATAAATATATTTGTGCTTGTATGTATATGTATATTAAAAGTAATTTATAAGTTTATTATTTTTTCAAAATAGATTATTTATTTTAAATTCTTTTCATTTGTTGTCGTTGTTTTTTATTGGAAATGAAAACTATATATATATAAATATTTTTATTTAATTATTATATATGTCTCTTAGCGTGCGTAATAATATATTAAAATATATGTATATAATATTTTCAAGAATTTATCGTCGAAGGTGTAAGCCTACGCGTATTTAATTATGTGCACGTGCATATAGAACGTACATATATACATATATAGCATATACGAGAATCTACTCTGCACTTTCGTAAACACGTTGTTCCCATTTAGAGAAGCAGCGGTGCTCAATTAAAATCAATTATGGAGTTAGAAAATAGAGAAGGCTCATTTATCATTGAGGAAACAGAATTTGTCTTTATCTTTTAATTATTTTTCGTACCTGGTTTCTGGGTATGAAAAAATAAATAAGAGGACAAAATGTAAAGAAGAAAAAAAATAGAAAGATAAAAATGATAAAGAAGTAGAAGAAGAAGAAGAAAGAAAAAAATAAGCAAACGAACGATGTTGTTCGTAACTTCCGATGAAGTTCCTGGATTTTCCATCGTTTCAACCTACCCATACCCTATCTATCTCTTTCACTCTATTTTAACAGCAAAGGTATACTCGTTTCACTCGAAAAACTGCATCGCTCGTTACGTTTACCGATCTAGGTATATATGTATTTGTCTGTATGTATGTATGTATGTATGTATGTATGTAGGTATATACATGTATGTAACGTTGATCGTTCGCTTGCAGTCTACAGTCGCATCCCAGTCAGTTCCCTTTCGGGACAACTGATGCATTTCCAATACCGCTTGCATAACAGTGCTTCTCAATACCAACGTTGCGATCGTTAAGCTTCCCACCAGTTCGCGAGTTACGATAACGACCGGCGTCATTCTAACGCTTCCGTTTTGTTACCTAGGAAATTGTGCAAGATGTTTTTTCTCTACCTTTTCTTTTTTCAATTGTTCTCAGAGCAACGTGTAATTAACATACTCTTCTTATTAATAATAACAATAACACAAATAATAATAATAATAATCTAATATGTAATTTGATTTATTTAAAAATTATTATTATTGTATATCAATTAATTGTTTTTTTTTATTATTACCATGTTGTCGATTACATACAGTTTATAATTGAGATTTTTAATAGATATTTTTCATTTAAAACAAAATATATGGAGATTCGGTTTTAATAAAATAATCATTATGTTAATTTAATATTGAGCTTTTCTTCTTTGATTGTTATATGCAAAACATATTATTTATTATTACAAGTGTGTGTATGTGTTAATTATTGAGTTTTGTTGAGAATTGTCAAGAAGACTGTAGATAATTAAGATAAGTTATAGATATATTTAATGAAAAAAGAGACCGTGAAATTTAATTTTTAATTGTTACCGAAATATTATCATGTGAGTTTCTTTTTTATTTTTTAATATGAATGATTATTTTTCGTAATTTGTACAGTGGAAAAATAAGAGAAATGTCAGTTAAAATGAAAAAAAAAATGAATTAGGTATGGCTACGCTTGTTATCTTTTATGCATTTTTACGTGCGTTTAAAAAAAGTGAAAAAAACAATCATAGTCACTCACATATGGAATAAATTTAATATCCTATGCAGGATTACAAAGTGGGAAGGTTCCATGTATACCATAAATGAAAAATGTAGATTTTTGAAAATTAAATTGTTAATAATAAATATTTTATTTTTGTGGCATTACTTTCTGTATTCCTGTATCTTTCATATAAAATTAACATAAATTGCTAAAAAATAATATCTTTAATTTCTGTAACTTTAAACATGATGAAACTTTGAAATTTATATGAATCTAGTATTAAATCAAGAAATTTATAATTAGGATTATTGCCAATTTTAATTGTTACATATTTCGATAATTATACTTAATATCATTAGTTAGTTATACCGTATAATTACTAAATATAAATTGTTAATTATCATTCATTTTAATATTCCAATTTCGAACAGATATATATATATACATATTTTAGAAAATCGATTCTAAACGATTTTGCATTATCATTAATATCAATTAGAATTAAATAGAAACTTTAACACATTCACCGTTATTCACGATAATCATCAATGACTGGTCATTGAATTTGCACACAATGTTTTTATTATACATTTTTGATACATCATAGTAACTAAAAAATTAAAAAAAATATATATATACTTGATCTTACATAATTTATTTCAATTACCTTGTAAGTACCGAGGTTTTTAACGACGCAAGGTAGACTGACGTCCCTTCCAAGTGCAACTGTGACGTTTGGTATTGGTTCGGCAAACATCGGTGGCTCTGAGAGTGCTGCGCAAAGGAAAATAAAAGATAATCGATTAGTAAAACGTCGTAGTACGATTACATGTTTCGAGATACGAATAAAAAAGAAGAATTTTCAATTCTATGGATCTGCTGCGATATTCCTATGGGGGTTTTCTTTTTTCGATCTCGTTTAAAAACGTCGATATTTTTTCTTTACTTCGTTCAAATAAGATCTTCCTTTGGTATTTACTTTTAATGTTTTTTTATCAAGAATGTTAAGCAATGTTTTAATTATTATAAGTAAGATCAAGATAAATCAATAAATGATTTTAATCGTCCACCAATTTATAACGTTTTAATAGTTATGAAACATTAGACATTTAGTCGAAACAAAAACTATTAGATTAGCAAGATGACTCAGCAGATTATTATAATTAATCAATTTTTAAAAGAATTAAAGATAAAATCAAATAAAAAAAGAAAGAATCTTGGTAATTCGCCGTAAATATAAAATACCATCCAGTCATTTTCTCATAAAATTCATTTAAATTCAAGCTGGCGTATTTCCAGTTGCGTTACTTGAAATTTATAGACGCAGCGATAATTGAAGTGAATCGATGTGAAATCGTCCCTAGCAGTCGGAAGAGTAGTAACGATGGGGTAGTGGGGGGGGGGGGGGAGAGGTGGTAGTAGAATACGGTGAGAAAGGTCTGTTGGATAGGGGTGGGAAGGGAAAGGATGGAAAAAGGAACTAGGAGAGGCCATAATCGAAAAGACGACATCGTCCTTTGCACAAAAGGATCGAGATGGGCTTTCGAGCACGCTAGAACGGAAGATGGAAGCGTCCCGTAAGGCGGAACAATTGCTTCGAGCTACCTTAAAGGCTAATCAAAGGGGTTGAGGGTGAACGTGCGCCCGCGCGCAAGCAAGCATCTTCTTGATCGAGTTCGGATACAGAGAACGAATATTAGAACCTCGACGTTGACATTAACTTTTTCTTTTTTTCCAGTTTTCGACTTTTTTTTTAGATCTTTGTTTAGTCTTAATAAAAAAAAAAAATAATAAGAAACAGAGGATAGTACAATAATGTTTTAACACGTTTTTATAAAGAAATATATATTATTTTATATTCGACAAGTGAGGATTTCTCATGATTTATTTGTACATATTATATAAAACTTTTATATCACAATTATTTTATATTAAAATAAATAAAGAACTAATATATAGCACCAAGAAGAATCAAGTATTTTGTTCTGAAATATCTATAGAGAATATAGACGAGTTCGTTTCTTGTAAGAAACGTATCGATGGAAGAAGATGATTGTGCTGTAGAACGGACTCATTTGAAAATTCCAAACATACTAAAGGTTCACTCGCATAGTCTCTCACACGAGACTAGAGACGATCATCTTGGGTATTGTCTTAAACGACTCCTTTTGCTGGCCAACGAGTATCCTTCAGATGTCTGAAGTCGGGCCGATCATTTGCATGGAGCAATTTGGAGCAACCCTTCTGTTGCTTCGTTGCTTTCATTATCGAAATTTCAAACCAGACTCTATCGATCCAACCCTAAAGCTTACAATTTATCTAGAAGTCTGTTTGAATAGTATACACATGTAGTTCATTTTTTTTTCATATATCGAACCTATTGACCTGTAATCAAAATTTATTTTTCAATATATTATTTATAATATAATATATTACCTGATTCGTGATATCATAAATATTTGTTCTTGTATGAACTAGAATATTATATTTTAATTTAATATATATTAACTGTATGTATATATATACGAAACGCTTGAAGTAGGTCAACAGTCCGAAAGTAGGTCAAGTGTACAAAAATAGCCATACAAACGTATTACATAGACGAAGTATACCTTAGCTTATGTGTAGCTCCATGTCAAATCTCTCGGTAAATATTAAGAAATTTGGTATAAAAAAACATTCCCTAACTACCGGCTTAGACGAGCGTTAGAATGTTTTGTTTATATTTACCTCTCTCTCACTCCTCGGCCGTTATCGGTAGCCTACAGTTATAATTTTCGTTGTTGAATTTGTATTTGACCTTCGTGTATGTTCGGTACATGTCGTATCTATTCGTATCGATTTTTCATAATAATCGTTAGTCTTCTTCGAGCGTCGGAAGGTGTAACAAGGATATTATTTAAATATGTGATTTATTTCGCGTCGCGTGTGCGTGTATTCTTTCTTATGCAAGTGAGATGCATACGTGAGCGAGTGTGTATAGTGCGTATAGTGCGTATAGTGCGTATATGGATACTTGCAGTTATGGATATGGATATGCAGCATTGGATACAAGGACAAAGTTCATCTAATGTAAGTTGACCAAAATTTTGAATCTTTTTAAACATTTGACCGCACGTAGTAGGTTTAGTAATAAAAATATATCAATAATTTTCGATAAAAAATTTAATAGTTATTCGTAACGTTGTAGAATTTTGTAACCGGACACTATATGTACGCGTTAATAATTTACACGAATAACTTTCGTCCCATCCATAGAACTGAAAGAATTTTAAAATATAATCAAGTGTCGGATTTATTTCACAATAATGCATAATCAACTACATCCGGGCAAATGACTGTTCTCTTCTTTCATTTATTTTTCAAATCTGTCAAGTATTTTTTTCTTTTTTGATGTACAAACGCGTCTCGACTTAAACACACGCACACATCCAAGCATTGATAGTTTTTTGTTTTATATCAGACGCATGTATTCACTCTCTCTCACACCTATTCTTTTCTCTGTTTTATCAATAATTATTGAAAACACTTGAAATAATCATTGCAAAATGATTAAACTTTTATGAAAGCCTTGTTGGGTGTATGAAAAATTCCATTGCAATAGTTTAAAAATGCATGCAATATATACAAATATTTGATTTATAATAATAATTAATTTATCAGGATATTATTTATAATTATTATTGTAAGCTTCGACTAATAAGAAATTATAGATACTAATAACTAGTTACTAATATAAGTTCTTATTAGTTAATACACGATAGTATGTGGATTCCGGGTTATTTCTCGTTAAATATAATTACTTACAATGTGAAGTATGCGTGAACGTTAGTAATTTTGTTAGGATTATTACTCTAATGTCATTAGTTAAATCTCCAAATGAAAAGATAATTTATTTATTGAAACTTTTAATCAAAATTTGTTTTCATTATAATTATGATTATTAATAAAATATTCGAATTGGTATGCACGATCACGTGGTACGACGATCCAATCACGTATGTATGCATGACGCGTAGAGCGCAGACGTCGTCCGTAAAGTAAGGTTATATATTGATTGGTGTTGTGTTACAATTTTCTCTTGTTTAAAAATGAATAACTTGTTTATTACATGAAAGGAAAAGTTTAGAAATTATTTATTAAATAAAGAAAATACAAAACTCTCGAAGTACACTATTTTCATTAGAGATTAATATAAAAAACTGTTGAAAGAAATTAAAGAAGAAAAAGTAACCTCAAAAAGAATTTTATTACATTGTAAACTTATAAATTGTTTTGGTGTATTAGAAATAGGAAGTGTTTAGCGAATAATCAAAAAATCTAATAATTGAATATCGTATTACTTGGAAGTAAAAGAAATATTTGATGTCATTGATGGAGCTTGCAAGGTAATTGGAAATGAAGGTTATAATGGACTACGATTAGAAACAGGTAGAAAATATGCCAATATTACTGTACAATAATTATTTTATTTTTGTCAATATCTAAAGTGTGCATTAGTAAAGGTTTTAATTGTGGAAGCAATTTGTATTGATAATAATTTTAATTGATAAATTAAACAGTTGCTATTGTATTGAGTAAATCTTATTGAAATAAGAAGGCATACTGATAGGACTTATAAAAATATTTCTAACATTTAAGGCTTTATGGGTATTTCATTAATAATAACGATAAATAATTTGTCAATTTAATTATAAAAGAATGCAAGTCATTATGTGCTGAACTTAAAATTATTAATGGGATATATGCAATGTTTTTATGCTATGCTTAGAATTTAGATATTCGTTAAAGTCCAAATAGGGTCATATTTAACATCTAACTTGGATTTGGTTCAGTATTGCTTTCTTTGATTGTAGCATTAAAATTACTTTTGATGCTAGAATGGAAAGAAGAATAAGAAAAACTTATAGTCGATGTTGGAGGAGGAACCTAAAGCGATGTTTCAAATATGGATGGTTATAATTTACAGAGCGAATTAGAAATATTTTACCAAAAAAAATTATGCTTCAAGTGCAGCGCTGCACTGTCTCCAGATAATGATGCATGTTGTCATAGAAGAAATGCATCACTAATTCTTATAATAACACATTTTTTAAATTTAAATTATCTGTATGGTTATTCACTTTTATATTGTGCTTTTTTATATTTTATATGATAATAAATTTGTTAAGTTTAAATTATCTATTTACAAAATATTTTTTACTTTTATGTCGTGCATTATGATTTACAAATAAACCAATTTATTACTTAAAAATAATTAAGTATTTTATTTAATTTTACTTTTTTGTATTTCTTCCAGCATTTTCTTATATTATTCTTCAGTTAAAACTGTATAATTCAGGTGCTTCACATTTTCACTACTTATTAAATTATTTATAAACTTAACATACTCGTAAACTCAGTAAGCACAAATTTACTTTAAAACATATGTAAATTTAAATACCAAGATCAATGAATACGTGAATAGTATCACCTTACTTTAAATTAGGTCAACTGCTGGCAATCTGTGTATTTTGGATATTCTAGGTATTCCAGATACCTAAGTACTCAATTCTATATCGAAACATACAAAGACACAAGCAAATAAACCGAAAATCTCGCTTCCAACATTTAACACAAATACACTTGTAATTCTAAACGTAAAAAATAAATTTATTATTATTGAAGAATATTATTTAATCATGATTATTTAAACGCGTAACGCGATGTTAAAAAGTATTGCGTGAAATGAACAACCCTTTCTCGTCAACAGTTAATGAATAATATTTTGTAAAAATATAAAGAAAAATGAGAAGGAATTTAGCTATCTTTGTAGTCTTCTTTCATCGAGTTCTTTTCGTATAAATCAACGTCAAAAGAAATAGAGAGAGAGAGAGAGGGTACTCCATTCCTTCCTTTTTTTCTTTCTTCACAGTGCTTTATGAGAGAAGAACTCTCGTTCGATCGTGGTTGTAAAGTTTCTCAGCTTTACGAGGAAATGATATAAGGATCAAATTTATATGGTGCTAAGTCTTTTCTCTTGTCTTTTTTTCTTCTTTCATATTTTTCCTTTCACTCTCTCTCTCTTTCATTATTTTCCTTTTTCCTTCCCCCCTTTAAATCACTTAATCGAAAGTCTCTCGTTATTCTCTCTCTTTCTCTCTCTTTCTCTCTCTCTCTTTTTCTCTTATGAGAGTTACCTATATCGCATAAACTTCGATCTCAGGGAAATGGTCGAGACGATAAAATTCGCAGATTCCTGACGATAAAATTCTAAACGGGTGCTCGTTATCCATCCATCCAAACTTTCGACAAAGATAAATCTTTCGTAGTAGTATAGTGTAGAAGGCTATAGTCGAAAAGGATTTATCGAATTTTCACGAAGAAGGAAAAAAGGGATTGCTAGTTTTAGTTCGCTTACTCGTTGCTTGTCTTTCTCGTCTTTGAAAAAAAGATAAAGTTAATTTCGTGTTCTAGAATTTCTTTTTCTTTCTTACAGTTCCATTCCTTCTTTTTCGAATTAAAAAGAAAGTTTAAGAAACCACTGTACTTGTTGTTTTACGTTTAATATAATAGAAAATGTTTCACGTATTTTAAAAACGTTGATATTTTAATAATTAGATAATTCGACTTACTTTTTATTTTTATGCTAATACCCTTTCACGTAATTTTTCATTTTGTAAAATACATTTTTATTTATCATAATAGGATACTTCAGTATATATCTGGTATAATATTTTATTAAAAAAAAAATAATTTCTAAAAAAAAATATTTTGTTTCGTTCTCATTAAAAAGCTAATTTTTTTGTTATACTGTTAAATAAGCATATCAACTGAAATACCTCATATATAAAATCTTACATTTAACGAAGGGTAGTTTATTATCGTATAATTAACTCGTAAGAGTATTTAGATTTTAAAACGAGAAGTCCACGACTAATCGCAACGACTTTTGACGTCATTATTCCTTACTGCGAAAATTAGCGATTAAACTTTCGGTCTTTCGCAGAGACTGAAATTGCGATGCATCTGTGGTTAGGAAACGTTGCCAAGCTTATCGTTCAAAGCAGAGTTTCGATAATAAGATAGACACAGCGAAGAAATATGTTTCATTTAAAATGTATATATATATGCATATTTATACTTATATTTTATATATTTATTATATATATCTTTTCTTTTTAATTTAATTTTATTTTATAATATGTATGATACTTTTAACTTATCCTATGTGTATAAAATTAATGAAAATATCAATATTTTTAAATTAAATAAAAAAATCAATTCGTACTATTTTTTTTATGCAAGATTTCAATGCAGATAACTTGATTGTTTTTAATCTATTTCATACACATATATTATATAAAATAAAATAAGAATTTTCCAACATACTATAAATACATAAATAACAAATAGATTTAACAATTAGAGTTTATTTTAATCAGAATTTTGAAAATGTAAATTTATAGTACATTGTTTACGTGGTAGTTAACGTTCGTGCGTGTTTCAGTAATATGCAATTTTTATTGGTCAACAGCAGTAGAGGAGTTCACGAAGCATTACGTTTTCTCGTCGACAAGTCAAACGACTGAAAGGAGTGGTTTATTCGCTTGGCTCTCGAGGTCGGGCTAGGTAATTTTTACAACATTAGTAAGTAGTATCTCCGTTTAGTCACAGTCGTGACGCGACTTTTGAGCCGACTAGCTAGCTGTCTATTGCGTCCCACTTTTCATTCGCTTTCCTTATTTTACAATCACCCCGCGTTTTTCTCTCTTCTATAAACGTTAAAAATAAAAAAAAAAATATAATAAAAACCACGGTTGCGCCTTAACGAAATTAATTAACGTTAAATTTTATTTAATTAATTCAATGTTTATTTTAAAGACAAATGTCATTGATATTCCTCTAATGATAAAATATAATTAACGTTTATAATTAATTAGTTCAGCGAGTAACAACGAGAATCGATAGTGTCCGTAGTATTATATATTTATCGAAATGATTCATTCTCGAATAATATATAACTCTAATATCGATAATACTAAGTGTACCAGAACGATTTCCATTAATAAAATAAATCAGAAATCTATTGATGTTTTCGTCAAAGTGTTACTTGGAATTAGTGAAAGGATAGTAGAATAACATTTAGAAAACGTGTTTGAATTTTTTCACGGGAGAAAGGTTTTATCGAGAATATCGTACGTGGAAACAAGTAAAATACGATTGCAATCGTAAGCAGTAAAATGGTAAAACGATTATAAAAATGTACTGCTTCAAAATGAATATTTCGAATACAAGATTCATCATTGTGCCATCATTGTTTTCTTCTTTGTGCTGCGTCATGTTATGAAATATTGTGTATACAGGGTGGTGCAAATGCCATCAAAGATTCAGAAACATTTTAATTCTTTTTTTTCCTTTTTAAATAATATTTTAAATTTCTTTTTCTTTTTATCGTTGATACTTGAAATTCATTTTATATTAAAATACTAATTGGAAATGAAAATATTAGAGAGAAAGATTTCATCTCTTTGATAAAGTTATTTGTTTCTTTTTTTGGCATTGAGTAGCCTGTGTAGCCAAACAAGTCACCGTGTATATTATTATCGTTTTGTCTTTTTATCATTGTTTTTTTTTTCGTAACTTTTTTAATCAGTTAGCTATGTAGATTTCTTTGAAAAGTGTATATTTAAATTATGTCGCCGAAATGAAACGATAACGAATATACTCGTCAAAAAAACAAAGTACATATAACTGTTATAATATTTAATTAAGCTGTGATCAAATAATAGTTGTATGTTTCTTTCTAAAATGAATAATTTTATTACTAGAATAGATGTATTTATTTTATTTAAACATATAGCTTGAATATGAAGAAAAAGAATAAAACTAATCAATTACTTACAATTATACAAGTGATTAATTAAAAATTTAATCTGTTATTGTTGAATGATATTGAGTAAAGCAAGGTATAATAAGTAATGACAGTAAATGGTATAACGTTTAGCTGGTCGAGTTTGTTTTAATTTTTTCATATAGAAATGGCAATATCTTGTGTTATGACGAGTATACTCGTCAGCTAACTGATTAAAAAATTTATAATTTTTCATTCGTTGTTTTTGCTATAACTATTTCCTTTTTTAAACATATATCATTTTCAATTTTCCTTACCGGTCTTTGTCAGATGTTCTAAATTCTTTCTTTTTACAGCATGTTATTAAAATAATATATTATTTCTATGTAACTGTTCTATGTTATTCTATGAAAAATAGTTTGTCAACATATTAAATATTTCTATCAATGTAAATTTGAAATAACGTTGTCGTCGATCGCTAAATTTCTCGCGATTGGATAACTATTCGTTTTAATTATCTAACGAAAGGTTTAATTAATTAACGTAATCACTCTCTTCTTGTTTCCTCCTTCTCTCTTTCTCTCTCTCTCTACCTCTCTCACTTTTATCCGATTACGATATAAATCCCCCCCAGACGAAAATTCTCTCATCGAATTTGCTCGATATTAAACGATCAAGCTTTAAAATGGTAATTTCTAATCAGCTACATCGTATTACATTTTATCATAATATATTATTATTATTATTATTATTATTATTATCATCATCATTATCATCAGTTGCATTTAAAAGTAATTTGCTTTTTATGAATAGCTGATTTTTCATTTATATATATTTACATTAGATAAAAGTTATCAGTTTCCTTCTTTCACATGTCGCTTTCTTTTTTTTTTCTACATTTTTATACTTTTTTCCTTTGTGTGCTTTATCATGGGGAGATTATTTTTATACGTAACACATGTAACAACAACACCGGATATCAACCGAGCTTAGTTTTTATTATTATTCATCTCCGACAAATTACTTTACTTTTCTGTTTTAACTTTAGTAGTGTATTAAAGTTTTTAGTTTTTTTTTTTTAGTACATTTTCTGGCTTGATAAAAAGAAAAGGATTTATAAATACATATATGTATATACTTTTGTAAGATTATGATAACTGTTACAATCCACGTATGTGTTAAATTTGAAGATAATTTTTCCTTCTTCGCTTTGAATCAAAATAAGTCTAATTTCATAGTAATAAAAAATTTGTTAATAATTCTTAAAAATTCTAAATAATTAACTTTACAGATTGGTTGCTTGTTCGGTTTAGTTTTGAACATTATATACTAAAATTCATTAGACGATAACGAATAAGAGAATTTTTTGAGATAACGACTTACGAGATAAGATTTATATCTAATCTATTCTTTATTTGATATTATTGAAGAAAAATCCAATAATATCGATGGTGGTGCTATGTCTTAAGAAGAATAATTTGCAAGTTTAATTATTTCATCGACATTATAGTTAAGGTTTCCTTTTTTGGATTTATACTAAAAATACTGACTCCGTTGTTACAAGGAAGAAATATTGAAAGATAAATAATATAAATGTTTCCTACATGATAGAAGAAAACGTATTGGTTGTTCTTTTTGGATTCTAAGGAAAGTTAATATTCTTCCTCGATCAATTAATATTTTGAATCTGACGAGAATATATATATAATA
The DNA here is from genome assembly GCA_023678845.1 of Mischocyttarus mexicanus. Taxonomy (NCBI): domain Eukaryota; kingdom Metazoa; phylum Arthropoda; class Insecta; order Hymenoptera; family Vespidae; genus Mischocyttarus; species Mischocyttarus mexicanus. The sequence goes on from JACGTP010000009.1 coordinate 3,235,707, forward strand.
TATATGATAAAAAGAAGAATATAAAGAAGGAAGCAATAAATTAGTCCGAGAAGAAGAAATTCTGTCGCAATGTCATGGCGTTGTGGAAAAATTAGCCTAATCATACTTATCATTTCTATCAGTTGTCTCTATCTTCTTGCATTTTACTTCGATTTGAGTATACGAAATGTTCTCGACTTCAGAGTAAACCATAGATTTTTCCCATACCAATCGAACAGTAACAGGACGTACAAGACGATACTCCTTTGGAATGGAATGTTTGGTCATAAAGATTTTTATTTCGGCAATGGTGACATTTTTAAATCTTGTCAAGTAAATGAGTGTTACGCAACTTATGATAGATCTTATTTAAGAGTCGATACATACGACGCTGTACTTTTCCATGGTATCGAATTAGATAAGCGAGATTTGCCTAATAGAAGATCTGTTAATCAACATTATGTTTTTGTTAATTTGGAAAGTCCTGAAAATAGACCAATCAAAGATATATATTTCGAGATTTATTTTAATAACACGATGACCTATCGATTGGATAGTGATATTCTATGGACTTATGGGTTTGTTCGTGACTTGAAAACTAATAAAATTGTTGCACCTTCTAATCATACCATCTGGTATCTTCCTGATAATGATGATAAGAGCGGCGAGTTGTCTTCTACGTCACATTTAAAAGGTTTTTCAATTTTTATTTATTATTAAAATATATATATCTATTCAAAAATTGTAAATATATTTATTTATTTATTTATTTAAATGCGTTTAAAAGAAAATTTACTAAATTCTTGATTTTGATCAAATAAGGTATAGCTTATATGAAAAATAATTAATTAATTGCGAAGAAATAATAAGAAAAAAAATCACTTCTTTTTGAAATGTATAAATATTGTATTTTGAGCCCGCCATTATACCTACATATTACTTATCGCAACTATATAAACATTGTTAACTGATAATATTTTGATAATTTCTGATTCCGTGAAATTTATGCCCTCATACGCGATTTAATAGAAGGTCTCTTTAAAATAATATAAAATATGAAATATCGATTCGACATAATTTTATGACATAGAAATAAATAAATAAATAAAGAAGAAAACAAAATGAGTAAAATCAGTATTGTTCGATTGAAGAAATTGATTCGTCATATTTGTTTATATTTACAAATTAATAAGTTCAATAAATAAATCACTGTTTTAAACATCCTTTTTAATTGTAATCGTAGATGTTACAACACAGAAAACATTTGAAAATAAAAATAAAGAAATAGCTTGGTTGGTGAGTAATTGTCCAGCTAAAAGTGGGCGTTGGCAGTACGTTAAGAAATTATCACAGTATATAAATGTCGATATTTATGGACAATGCGGTGACAGTAAAACTTGTCCATTTTCACGTGATTGTTTTCACGACTTATTCGAACCGCAATATTTCTTTTATCTCTCCTTCGAAAATTCATTGTGTCAGGATTACGTCACGGAGAAGCTTTATAAGGCATTGAGGTAATGCTATGAATTATTGAATACTACTCTTTGCTATTAGTCCAGATAATATTTAATTGGTCATGATACATAAATACAGTTTAATCGACTACTGTCTTTTAATTTGTTTCTTTTTAACTTTTTGTTCTATGCCTATTTCTATGTGTTCTATGGCTTTGCATTTAATTATTAATCTATAATATCAATCATTATTTCATCCACTTTTTCTCTCTTCTTTCTTATTTCACAGGTACAACATAGTGCCGATCGTTTATGGAGGAGCAAATTACAGTCGATTTGCACCACCAAATTCATACATTAATGCATTAGATTACGATAGTCCAGAAAAATTAGCCGAGTATTTAAAACAACTTATCGCTAATCAAAACGAATATCGACAATATTTTAAATGGAAGACACGTTATAGTATCGAAGATGCCACTCCTAAAGCTGTTTGCAGTCTTTGCAAATTTCTTCATACCGAAAACAAAACTAATATGTATGTTCCGTTAACGGAATGGTATAGTCATAACAAATGTCCTTTACAGAAATTATTTAATAATACAAATTACATTACAAAAGTGCTCTTGAAAAGTTAAAATAAAATGTGATGACGGATAAGTATAAATTATAACAAAAAATAACGAATAACTAATAATATATAGATTGTAATTTTAATAATTACGATTAAGAGATGATATGATATAGAATACATGCAGTATTTTTTGATCTCATCGTTACTATATTCTATAAATAATATCTACTCATTAAAAACTTTTTCTTGATTCTTTTTTCTTTTTTTTTTTCTTTCTTCCTACTCTTTTTTAACGATCGACAAAGATACATTTATTCGTGTAAACAGTGATGGATAAACGGTTTGATGGAAGGTTTGCAGGACAGAATGTGTACGCCCATAGGTACCTAGTACATACACTCGTTTTATCAAGCTACTAAATCCTACTATAGTCATCCTGTTTGCACGAATTAAACCGTTATCGAATCTGCTGGGACAGAAAGAGAAAGAGAAAGAGAGTGGGAGAGAGTGTGTGTGAGAGAGAGAGAGAGAGAGAGAGAATTCGGAATGCAAATGCAGATGAGGACAAACATTACGATCGAACACGTATTAATCCCTATGCGTTTTCTCGTTGAATGTTACACGGAAACTTCGGCACCTTGCTCACCGAGAGAGAAAGGAGAGAAAGGAGAGAAAGTAAAGAGAGAGAGAGAATCCGTTCCAATACGATAAGCGATCGAGTTACGACGAAGAATCGTTTAAAACGTTGTAACGTGATGCGTTATCTTGCGCAATATTAGCATGCTACGATGCTCCTCTTAATCGTAAATTTATCCTAATTGTTAAAGTAACCAAAAACTTATTGTGATATGTTATAGATAAGAAAATTCATTTCAAGATGTCATTTTCATTATATTTTTGCTAACTAATATGTTATTGTAATTGATTTCTTAAAACTTGTCAAATGTATAATAACATTTTGGTGTGTTTTAATGAAATTTCTTAAACTTGACAAAATAAATAGATTTTTGTATGTTGATAGTAAAAATTGTGAATGTTTAAGTGTCTTAAAATTGTGGTGAATAATAATAAAAAAATTAGGATTTGAAATTAAGGTATTTAGTATTATATTAGTATTATATTTAGGAAATTTGTAAATGAATAAAAGATTTATTAAATAAATAATATATATGTGAAACCATTAAAATGTAAAGTCTGTAAATTCGTGATATACGATTAATGAATCAGTTAAACCATAGAATAACTATACTGATCTGTTAAAGTATGAAATAAAGCAGTATTATATTGGCGTGTACACCTTCAGCGTCAAAGAACGTTTAGTTATATATTTTTTGTTTTACTATAGTTAAATATTCTATAAAATAAATCATCCTCTTTATAAAAATAAAAAAATAGAATTGGCTTATAAAGAATTAGCATCCGATTGTTGGAAAAAGGGTATTTGAAAAAAGTGGTGGGGAAAGGGGGGTAGGTAGGATTACGTGTGACGAGATAGCGTTTTTCTTTCTTACCAGTACAAACGTAAACACGATAAGGTTTTGTAACATCTCGTTTAGTTTCGTACGTACAAAAAGCGATTACTTTGTCACAGCTGCGTAACCGCAGGTTTTGGATCTGTCCAATCCTGTTTCTGTTTCGTGGTTCCAACGGCCTTCGTTCTCCCACAAATTCTCTTGCCATTTGACAAACCAGAATGGTACTAGGACGACGTGCATGCGATGCCCAGGTGTCACGTTTGTATCACGTATTACAAATTTACCGGTAATTATCAGGAAATATATACCACGTACGCGTGTATGAAAGAGAGAGAGAAAGAGAGAGAGAGAGAGAAATAGAGATAGGGTGTTTGGTAATGAAACAATCGACGTCAGAGAGATATTAGGTTACTTGCATTTATCGATTTTAAACATCAGAGATAAACATTTGCAATGGAAAATCATTGTATTCATATTTTATTTTGTATATATGGTAAATACATATATACAATTGTTATTTTTATTATCTTTTTTACTTTAAATAACATTACGGGTTTCAGATTTTTATTAAGAAATAAAAAAGAAACTGGAATCAAAACGCGAATGTTACTAGGGCTTTGGAAAAAAAAAGAAAATAAAGAAATGGATTCTATCATCCCTTGCATTCTTCAATATTTCCTTTTATACATAAGTAGCTTATTGAATTTTTCCTTGTAGCTTTGTAAATCGATCGATAGAATAATTTGATATCAGCGTATGCTCGCTATGACTTTGTTCAAAGGATGAAAAGATTATTATTTTCTATTCTTTTGGAAGACACTCCCTCCTCCTTCTTCCAACGGTGCAAATGTTTATGCAGAGTCGTTTTATTATTATTATTTTTTTTTCCTTATTTCTCTTTCTCAGTTTTTCCGCATTACTTTATTTTTCATAAGCTTGTCTGTTTTGCTCCAGGTTTTTTCCTGTATTCTCTTTTTATTGTTTACATTTTTTTTTATTCTTTTACCTAATCTCACTCTCTCTCTCTCTCTCTCTCTCTCTCTCTCTCTCTCTCTCTTTCTATCTCGAGTTTGCTTCCTTTTTCTCATGACAAGCTTATACCAACAGTTTTTCCGTGTTTCCGTCGTTCATTAAAACGACCGAATAATTTTGAATTTTTCTTCGATTTTACGTCACTATGAAGAAAAAAAATTGTTCCTTTACAATGTGTTTTTACTTTAAACAATAAATTATTGTGTTTTAAAATTGTATGTACGTACACACACACACACACACACACACGCGTAAATATATTTTTATAAATACGTTTATCAGAATATATAGTATATTGAATAACTAAATAAATTTATGTGTGAAGGTATTATAAAACGAATAAATTATCAGTAAACTATTTTCGGATGTAAACTTATATGAACTTTTTTAACCTAATTGATCTAAAATTAACTCGTGGTATTTTTGGTATTAACCTTTTCGGATACTCTATGTGTGTGTGTATATATATTGTTACGTCTATGTAATCTAAAAAAGAAAGAGAAAAAAAATTACGTAGACCTTTCTTTCTCTTTTGGTTCTCTTTTGGTTCTCTTTTGGTTCTCTTTTGGGTTCTCTGATAGACTCGCCAGACAGAAGTTTCTGCTTTTGTAGCGTTATCTTTGCACGCCAGAAATACGCGTATTCAATTTCTAGATTATTTGCATACCGCACGCGGCATACAGCTCGATCGATTCGATACTCGGTCCACCGGTGGTCCCACGTGCTACATCGTCGATTACTAATTCCTATGCGAATAAACGAAAAATGATTTTCTATTTGACTTGAAATTAATGATAAATATATGATTATTTATAAAACAATATGATATACAATCTGTATTAATTGTTTAATAATCTGTGGGGTAATTTAATACATTTTTCAAATAATTTGAACAATTCTTTTTTTATCTTCTTATTTTTTTTTAAATATTTTCTAAGATCATTTATTTGAAAAAGAAATTATAATGATAATTTAATGTGATCGTAAAATCGAAAGATTTGTAAATTTTTTCACAGATAAACACGCACGCGATCAATTTCCTTATTCGTGTATTTTGAATACTAGACAATATTAAACAAGTATACTTGATTGTTCCGTTCTCTAATCTTCAGTTAAACTTAGAAACTTTGGAGAAACTGAACACACAATTCGAAAAGTTCGGCATTCGAATTGTAGTGGAATCGTGACACCAAGTTCAACATGCAAAAGCTTATGGTGGCAAGTGGTAGGAAGATAGGAAGCTAACTGTAAAGCGTTCTCTCTCTCACCAGTTAACCATACTTCGTAGTACGTCTAACAACATTTGTACTTGTGAAAATTGGCAATGCTCGAAGCTTCCTAGAAGATGCAACGTGTCTGCATTCCTACGAAATCGTACGCATTGCAGCTGCACTATACGAGTTGCATTTGTAACAGATAGGAGTAGAGACGCTTTAATGACTTATGTTCGACGTTTTCCACTTCGAGTCGTTGACGTTTCTTCTATCGATTCGACGTACTTTTAGACACGTGTTACATATGTCCATGAGAGATTCAAATTTAATAGAAATTTTTGTTTATCTTTGTATTCCTTGTTACGATTATTCTATTATTTTATTATAATAAAAAAATAATAATGACTGAAAATATTCTTGGTAGATTTTTAAAGCATAAATAAAACTGTTCATTGTTCTCCTTGATACAAACGTTAAATGGAACGGTCATTGTTAATGTGGCAATAAATAAAATGTAATCAGCCTAGCGTGCTCAAACTTTTATAACAGCGATAAGAACAAGTCAACAAATATTAATGCACGAGTATTTGATAGTATAGCCAACAGAGACAAAAAATATCATTACACAATGCAATGGTTCCCAAACTTTTTCTATTTTTGGCGCCCTCGTTAAATCTAGGTTTTCTCAAGGTGTCCTCTGTTATAATCTAGCACAAGCTCACCTTGCAAAAGAGTTCAAAGGATTGGCTTTAAATAAATATAACACGTTTTATTTTTAGAGGCTTCAGCAACAGTTAATATTAATAATAAATGAATTAATAGTTTGCATCAAGTCCACTTGATTTTCGCATTTTATCGCATTAATCTTTTGTAGTTTCGAAGATAAATAAGATATTTTCCTAGTAAGAAAAATATACTTTTTTATTTAAATTTTAATTTTGCATATATTTGAAATTGCTAAATTTCAAATACGTATATAGATTTTCTAATAGATAGAGAGAGAGAGAAAAGAAATGGTAGTACATGTATGATAGGATAAGATTGGTAGAGAAGAGTAACATTTTCTACAGACGTGAAATCGATTGACTGTCATTCTATACCAAGGGAAATCTTCGAGAGTATCGAAGAAGATAGTGCCGTACACTTTTCTCTCTCGTCTTCTTATGTTTTCTCGTCGTTTAAAAGAAAAGAAAAGAAGGGTAAGAAAAAAAAGAAAGAAAACAAAAACGTTAACGCACTTGGACATGAGCTTACGGGAATATGAAAATCGATGTAGACCGATCCTCGACGCGTTCCAATTTCACGGGGAACGCTTCTATGGCTGCAGGCTTTGACGTTGGTAGTTTATTAATACAGACATATATGGCTTGCTATGATTTCAAAAACTCCGAATAATTTTATTGTAAATTATGTACGAATATATATACATATATTAATTGTGTATATATGCACAGGATGAGTCAATGACAATTACTATCTAAAATAACCCGAGGGGTTATTTGATTGTATCGCAAAACATTTTCAATCAATTATATGACTTTTTAAAAGAAAATTAATTGGACGATTATAATTTGATTTTCTTATATCTCATATGTTATATTTTTCTAAGATTTCAAAAGAAATTTCAATTTTTTTTCTATCAAATTTGTACTGATAAAAGAATGAATTTAATGATTTGTATCGATGGTAGTATGATTATAATACATAGCGAAGTTGAGAAGGCTTTAGAGTATTGCTGTTGAATGGGCAAAATATCAAAATTAAATAAATGTTGTATAAATAGGGATTATTTTGGAGGTAATTTACAACTTGATATTACATTATTAAGTATGTATTTGTTTACCCTTATGACCTATTCAAATTAAAAATAGCTTCATTTTTAATCGATATTATGATGTAATTAAGATTATCCCAAAAACCGATTATCGAAACGAATTTGTCTTCCAATTCATTTGGATAATCGATGTTATACTGTAAGTACATTATTATCTAGATTTGTTTTACACACATTAGTATTATTATTATTATTGTTATGTTAAAAGATAATTATTTTAATTTATACAAATGAAAATAAAACCAAATGTAAACGTTTATATACTGTTAAATTTCTAACTTTGCTATTATAATTCATCTAGAGAAAATTTTTAATGAAAGAAGTGGAACGTTCAGAAAAAACATCAAAGTTGAAAGAAAACAAAATGCATATTCTGGTGAAAAGTAAAAAATGAACTTTTTCTCTCTATCTCTCTATCTCTCTATTTTTTTTTTCTCGAAAGTTCACGAGTGATATGGAAAATTTAAAAAAAAAAAAAGGAAAGAAAAAAGAAAAGGAAAAAAGAAAGGGAATAGAAAAAAGAAGAAAGAATGATCTTCTCATAGTAGAAGTATCAGGTGTGGCTCGAGTAAAATCGTAAATCGTTGAGTGAAGTTCAGTTCTGGTACGATTTCTCGGCATACGTTTGATACGGTTTATCAGCGATAACTCTAGCTCTTTCATATCGGTAGCAATAATTTTCTCTGTTATTTTCTTTCTCGTTCCAACCATACTCTATATGACTATCTATCTAGTATACTTATCCCTATAACTATCTTTTTCTTTCATTCTTTCTTTCTTTCCTTCCGCTTTCTTTCCTTTCTCACCGTTCTTATAGAATCTTTGGATAGAAAAGGGAAACGTTGAAATTTATTTGCCGGATAAAAATGTCTGTTAGAGTTTATATAAGGGAAGAAGAACCGAGAAGATTTCAATAAAATCCTCGATTGTAAAGTACAGATAGAAGAGAGCCTGTCCGAACAGTGCACGGGTCAGTGAAGCTCAAAGTCAGCCCATGTACAATCCCTTCTCTTTTGCAAGTCTTTAATTTTTATTTTTATTTTCTTTTTTTTTCTTCTTTTTCCTTCTTTTCATTTTTACGTAAACTACATTCCGCAGTATCTTCCCTTTTAGCTCTTTTATCATCGTTCTCTTGTCTCTTGGATACACCCACTGTGAAAACGTCATGTTATCGATACTTTTAGTATCCAATGCCAAAATAAACGGAATCGGTCCTGACGATTCACAAATATAAATAAGAGATACATATCTAAGCTTAAAAAACTCTTTCCCAAAACTTTCCCGACAAGTGTTTGAATTTGTCTAACGTGTACTGTGTACACGGTTATTCACGTAACTGAAACCATTTCGATATCTTGGTAAATATTAACTTTCAGATTTTAAGCCGAGAAGGTATATCTATGGGTGTGTGTGTTTGTTAGATCATTCGAGTTGGATATAATATTTTTCAATACTTTTTATTTCTTATGTATTTAGTTGTTTAATAACTCCAAGATAAAGAGTTTACGATGCTTTATAAATTATACGTATGCAATATAAATCATTTAATTGATTTACAAGAAATTTCATGACGAATCGTTGAAATTACGTTTTGTTTTTCATATCAAAACCAGGTTTAACTGCGAAATTCAATTGTAAGAATCCTTTACGAGATGTGTAATTAAAATCAAACAATGACGACGAGTATACGTGTCGAACAGGGAAAAAATACCTCAATTATAGATCTTACGAAAAAAAAGAAAAAAAAAGGAAATAAAGCAAAACGAGAAAGGATTAAATTATTGTTTTATAAAATAAAAAAAAAGGAAATTAACAATTTGGTTGCTGTAAAAATGTTTGAAATAGCTTATTTTCGATGTTCCATCTCGTGCATCATCGTGTTTAAGAGAGATCAAACGAAAAAGCATCATGGAAATTGAATTTTTGTTTTTACAATTCTTTTCTGAACGTTCGATCTAATCTCTCTCTCTCTCTCTCTCTCTCTTTCTTTCTCTTTCTCTCGTTCGTTTATTCGTTCGTTCGTTCGTTCGTTCGTTCGTTCGTTCGTTCGTTCGTTCATTCGTTCGATTACGTCCCCCGAACTCGAAACTGATGCTTCTTAACGGGATTAAATCTTTCGGACGCGACGTATCTATTTCGAATTCGTCCCTCGATCGAGGTCTCGTCGTGCTATCAATTCTCTCTTTGGCCATAGAGCTTCGATCACGAGTTTTAACCCAAAAGAGAGCAAGAGAGAGATAGAGAGAGAGAAAGCTAATCCTCGTTTTTCTTCGTTGACGCTAATCGAACGAACAGCCCAGCCCAACCCCGTTCCGCTGTGGTACTCGCGGTCTGGAAGAGCTCACGGGACACGTTCAAATATCTATCGGAATATTTTCTAATCAGATTTGTAATGTCGATGTAACATAGATTACTTGAAATTTCTAATTTTCTAATTCCGATCAAGGGATCCAACAGTTGTTTATTATGTATAATGAAATAATCATGATTAGTTTCTACGTAAAAGTTTCATTTGTATTATTTCAATTATTACGTTTTGAACAGTCAATCGAAATATTTTGTAATTCGATCAAAAATGTAACAAATAAATAGAAAAAGAAATAGAAAACGTAAATTGTATCATTGATCATGAATCATTTTTAAATATAATTTTCAATAGCAGGGAATATGAGGGCTTTAGTCGGTATAAAACAAAGTTATCATTTTTATTACCGTCTGTGTCTGATAATGTGGGAATAAAAAAAAAAAGGAAGAAACAGGTATCGACGTCAACGTGTTAATACGATCTTAATTATTTTATTTATGATCTTAACAAATGATCGTTTGACGCATGATTAAACTAGGAGATATATTTAAACGAAATAGAGAAATGGTGTAAATTAGAGACGTTCGGTGTCCGTTTGTATGCAACGTGTTAGTTAAACTCCTTCCTTTAATATAAATCTCTCGTTGATAACTATCTTCTATATCACATCTAGCCCGGTTAGAATAATCTAGTTAGGGAGAAATTTACGTCGCGGAGAAAAGCTGCGGTTGGAATTGTGCGTACGTGCGTATACGTGTTTATGTGCTATAGACGTGTTCTCACTAGAAATGCTAGTATATGGATGTGTATATATATGTATATATATGTACGTGTATGCTCTGTGCTTTTATATGTGTTCTCGTGCGTGGGTGCACGTGTGTGTGTGTGTGGACATGTATACATATAAGAGGTGGTCGAGCGAGTGGCGGGTAATTAGTCCGGCACGTCCGTCGAGTCTCACGCGGGATTAATTACGTAGGATACGATGCGTGTATCCAAGGTCTACTCGTAAGTACAAACGAACATGCAGGTGCATAAGTGTACGTGAATTCACATTGCGTCTACATTTTAGACGTAGGTTTTAGTTTATGCATTGCGTTGTTGACACATTACGTAAGAAAATCATTCTTAAAATGGTATTCAATTAGTAAATTATAGTTTCAATAATAGGATTAAGTATAGGATAAAGTAGGATAAATTGCAATAATAGTATTTTTACATTTTACACGTGGGTTTATCTATGTATTGAAACGTTAACACGTCATGTAAGAAAATCATTCTTAGAATCATATGTCTCATTAGTAAATTATTAGTTTCAATAATGATAGAAAGGATTACGATAATAGATATTTTTACATTTAAGACGTGGGTTTATCTACGTATTAGATCATTGGGATGTCATGTAAGGAAATAATTCTTAGAATCACATGTCTCATTGATAAATTATTAGTTTCAATAATGATAAGAAAAAAGTAAGATAATAGTATTTTTTCATTTATCACGTGGGTTTATCTATGAATTGAAACATTGACACATATGTCATTAGTAAATATTATTTTACAATTAGATAAAAATTTACTGGAAAAAACAAATTTTTGTATGCAGATTAAAAAAATTCTACCCTTTGGATCTAAGAATAAGATTTAATTGGAAGATAATTTATGTTTTACATTATAAAAGGTAACTTATGCGTGTGTTACATTTTATTAGAGAAAAATCACAAAAGAGAAAAAGTATCTGATGATTTACAAAAAGAAAAATAATTAATATAATGAATCATAAATAAACGATAACTCTTTCTTAAGATTAGTTCATATAGTTTAGTTTTACAAAGAACAAGAAATGTCAAATGTATTCGATTGAAAATCTCGTCATTTATATTGTATAACATAGTGTTTCGTAACACAAGTGTTCTATTGTATTGAAAATATGATAAAGAAAGATTGTACAGGATGACTCAGAAACGATTGAAATTGAAAACAATAGGCAGAAATGTAACGGAGGACTTGATAAAGGCTAATTTGTTCAAGCATTGTTCAATATTTATGAATCATTTTACATAACAAAAGTCGAAACGCGTATCCGATCTTGAAATTATTCATGGGAAAATTAATCGTTATGTCAGATATTTCTTTTATATTTTCAACGTAATTAAATAATTATTTTTGAATCATAGATACAACGTTATCTATTGCAAAATGATTTTTCATTTTTTATTATTGTTATTAATATTTGTATATTCATATTATAGTAATGATTATTGTTATTATTATTATTATTATAAAGTCAGCTTTCTCTTCTCGTCTGGTTGTTCCGTATCTACATTTTCGCAAACGTTTGCGAACATACACATGTATATACATATATATATAAACGATAGGAGTTCTCCTAGTATCGTACGTGCACATGTCGTTGTATCTGTGAGCTGGACCAGCACTTTGCGGTACGATTTATAGGGCATTAAACTAACGCGCGAGCGAGCAAGCTCTCTTCTACGCTTACTGCTCGTTTCGAATTCTTCTCTCGTGTATATGTTCCCTTTTATACATTAGTAGTATTAGTAGTTGTGTCTAAAGTTACTTGGGAAAAATGATTTTTCTGTAGATACGTTTCCAAATTGTCTATGATTTTTTAAACTACCTCTTACTTTTTATTTATATGATTGACATTATAATTAGTAATATTAATATTAATACTATTTTCTTAATAATTTAATTATATTACAATAATAATAATAATAATAAAATGTATTTTTCAATGTACAGAAATTGATATTTCTTTTTAAATTATTATTAAAAATTATTTGTGGAAACTGTTTAGAATAAAAATGGTTTATCATTTTTGTAGATAATTATAATTTTATTATTAAAATTATGAAAAATTATCTTTGTATGTTGCAGTATTATTTAAAATAATATATACTTACATTATAAAAAATTAAATATTATTGTTTTCTATTGGTATAATTAATATTTAATATTTGTCATAATTTACTTATACATCATATCAAATAATTTTGTAAAGATATCGCTTTCAGTGTACAAGAGTTATTTTCTTGGAAAATTATTAACCATTATCTAACCAGTGTTCCATGATTTTTATATTATTATCCTCCGTGTAAAGTAGATTCTTTTTTCTTTTATCTTTTTATTATTTTTTTCTCTTTTCTTTTTATTTTTTTTTTTGGAACAACGCTCAAGCTCTCGGCTATCCCACGAAAAGGGATTACTCGAAAACGGGAGCGTGCGAAAATTTGCATCGGTCGCTTTCAAGGTCTAATGCTATGCTATTAAAAAATAAAGAAGAAAGGTGAGATTACTAACGTCGATCTCGTCGAGGATTATTAAGCTGGTCGTAGTCCTCGAGAGAGATAATCCAGAGATTTTTAATCGTCCTTGCTAATGCCTTTTTTTTCTCTCTTCCATTTTCTTTTCTTTTTCTTTTTCTTCTTTTTTTTTCTCTCTATGAATTATTTCATACTTATTGAGTAATCTTGTGTAAATTTTTACTAAGAAATATCGTTGTATATATTTAGTAAAGAAAACATCATAAAATATATTAATCTTTTTAAATGTATTATTAATAATTGGTTAATTATTGACACAGTATAAATATTTTTGTTAATAATTTTAAAAAAATTGTTCAAATTATTTATATGTTAGATATTAAAATAATATAAGGCTTTTTAATTTTCAAAACACGGCGTACTCGATTGAAGAAAATAAAATAATTCAATAGTTTAAGATCTTGGAATTATTTCCGTTAGAACAGAAGAAAATGCTTTAAACGAAAGGTACGAGGCAGTAACATGGTAGCATACTACAGGGCAAAACGCAATTCGAATACCAGGGAGCACGTTTGAAATATTCAGAGCCATCGCAGATGGAATTTAGATGGAGCTTGCAAAATTGAAACGTTCGTTTGTCCCGAGTTTCGTCCGCACCAAAGTTCGTCGTCCTTCTCATAGGTTACACCATATCAATGAACGATCTATCCCATCATTCAATCCTCTATATCTACAAATTGTCATTTAATTACATTCCCAATTAACGCAGAGAGAAAAGAATTTGAATAACGAAAGGTTTTTTTTTTTTTTTTACAATCGTAAATGTAAGTAATTTTGATTTATCAATGTGAACGTCGAACATTGACTACGAATGGGGACATACATATATCAATTTCGAGAAATAATAATTATGCATTAGTATTTAATAATGAAAAATTTTTCGATGAAATTTGTTAGAAATATTATTCCTCATTGGTTTTGTTATTTACAATGTAAACAGAAGTCAATCGTGCTTAATTAAAACTCGTCTGAACTCGTTTTAATTCAAAATTGGCTCGTCAAAAATGGCTCATATTTACAAAGTATCATTTAATTACTTTTTGAATAAAAGAGAGAGAGATGGAGAGAGAACAAATAACGATGGGAGACGAACAAAAAAAAATCTTTTTGAAGATCATCAATGCGAGAAGATCAATTCTGCCAAATATTTGTAAAATTTAAGTTAGAGAAAATTGAACCATTTTTTTCCAAACGATAAAATATTAATCGTTCATTTATACCTTTTCCATTGATTTATTCATGTAAATATTGAAAAATAAAATTTCAAGTAAAATTCATTGATATAATAAACTTTTCAATACAGTTGCATTATAGTATAGCTCGATAATGTGTTTTTTCATATTTAATATTGGTTTGTATGAAAAGATAAAGATAAAGAGAGAAAAAGAGAGAGAGAAAAGAAGCAGAATAAAAAATATTGAATACCAGCAAATATTTAGTCGAATAATACCAAAGATTATATGTATATGTAGATACATATATTTGTCTGCACGTACGTACTTCTAAATCTGAGAGTGTTTGTAAAGGAATCGCTTAATTGGAATAAAATATAAAATTGTCGAGACTGTAAAGCTAATGCGAATTTTTTTTCATAATGATGTACATGTGTAATTACATACTTACTTGATCATATTACTTATTTTTGCGTGAATTTTTTCTTTCTACAATGACAGACAGATGTAATATTTTCTCTCTCTCTCTTACTATTGCTCTTTTTATTATTTTTCTCTTTTATTCTTTATTCGAATGTAACAAAAAGGTACTTAGAAATGATTGGAAAAGTGTGATCGAAGATACACGATTGCTTTTTCTCTCACTCGATATCTCCATTATGAACGGCGTAGGATAGCGCAATTACGAGGAGGTAAACACAGGCGATAAAACTCTTGGCCTGGTCGTTTTATTTCCAACGAAACGCGCAGAGGGTTTATTTGAGTGGTCGGCGGTCCGTCCCTCTCGGCTTTCGTGTTTGCACTGAATCGTTCGTACATCGCTTTTCCAAACAGCATTTCAATCTGGGATGTAATCGCTAAAACTTTTGCGATCTGCCAACGAACTGAATGGACCGGATGAAAGTTTCATGCAAATTTGGAAACTGGATTTTTGTCGATTTCTCCCGTAACGTTCGACGAGCATTTTCGAATATAATTGACGTTGGCATATAAAGTATCGAAAGAGAAGGGGAAAAAATAGATTAGGATAATATTAACTGCATTAATACGCGTGTTTGTTTGTCATGCGATGATTAATGATTTTTCTATTTCATATTGGTTTTTTCTATAAAGCAATTTTAAAACATATATGGATGTATGGAGTTCAACAAGGTTTTACCCTTCGGATCGCAAGATTGCAAGATTTGTTGTTAAAATGATTGTAAATACAACGGACCTATCAAATCTGTAAACGAGAGAGAGAGATAGAGAGAGAGTGGGAGAGAGTAATAAAAACAGTAACACGTTTTAAGTATAAATCAACCATTATACTATTAATAATATATAATCAAGAACACGCGTTGCCAACTGTACTATATATTATTATACACGATCGTTGATACGTTTTAATCAATAGACGAGGAAAAACATATTCGACAATTACGTATTTTTGAACGATAACTTACAATTAGACTTAAATTATTACGTTGACAAATAAAATGTTGAATGGTTGTAGGAAGCAAGCAGGGTCGTTTATCGGCCGTGAAAAACGAACTGGAATTACTACTACCTATTATTCGTTGGCAATTTCATTGTAGCGGCACGTTGTTACCAGGATGAAATGCTGGGGGCACAGCGCATCGGCTTACGCGGGAAAATGAAATTCGTTCAGCTCGTCGAAGGATCGTTGTTACAACGAAGTTACACCCGTTCTTTCTAATTGCATTACATTATGCACATCGACCTATCCCTCGCAACTCTTGACCCCTTTCATGAATTTTATTCATGTCGTTTAATCATTTTTACGCGCTTACCAATTCTTTCTTTCCTTTTTCTTTCGTTTTCATTTATTTATTTATTTTTCGGTGTAATCAGGACTTTACCGACAAATCGTAAATAATAAATTAGTCGGCACGAGTGCGCAAAATTACGCTGGTACGTTGATGATACGTTGGTGCCATTGGTTTCGTTGGGCCAGATTGAACACGTGGTATACTTCGATGCCAAAAACAAACAGTTGCCCTATACATATTTGCTTAATGTCCACTGGAAATTACGTTTATCGAGCTATTTTCATATGGTATAAATCTATAGGTGGACGGATGAGATAATATTTGCTAGATGAATTAACTGTAAACTATCTAATATCTGTTTGTTATTTTTATTTTCATTTCTTTGTTTTTTGATTTATGATGAATTATGAGAGATGATGATGCAGAAAGAGAAAGAGGGAGAAAGAGAGAGAGAGAGAGAGCACTTCAGTTTAACGAAATTCACCTATTTACCTATCCAGCAGAAAGCAGATGGAAAATGGAGGGTCCACATGCCACCAGATAGACATTACGAACCACCAGAGGAATGTTTCAGACTCCATTACTTGAATTGAAATGGGAGTAGCCTTGGATCCCTAAACATCCCTTCATATTGTGGACGAACACGTGCCATCCTATCCTTCTCGTATCTTTTTCTCTCTCTTCCTCTCTCGATACATATATATATATATATATATGTATACGCATACAATAATGCTTCTTGCATTTTTTTATATAAAAATTTTGTTATATATAAGTTACCAAAATTATTTATGAATTTATTCCATCAATATCATAATATTAAAAAGATTGTTTTCTCTAATTCTAATTATATATATATATATATATATGTGTGTGTGTAAATATATATCATATATATACATATAAGTAAATGCAATTGAAATTTCTCAGGATCGGTTGAACTTGTCGAATTTAAGGAAGAGATATCGGAATATCATTGGTGTATATCAAAGAAGGATGCAAAAGGATAGAAATCGAATTCGCGAGGATGGTGCGTACTTTAGCCAGGTATACGTCAATAGAGAAACCATCTGCTACCGATGGAGCCAACCTTACTGTCTATTCAATAGTATATATATATATAAAACACCTTCTCTCTTTCTATCACTTCTACTATTACACTTTGGCAGATATATATGTACACACATACATTTATACACATCTATGTGGATCTTTCTTCTGGCAATCTTGCAGTCAGTCTCTTTCGGTAACATACGACAGCTGCGTCCAATCGAGAAAACTCGTTTCTCTCGTAGGCTTGACGACGTCCTCCACCACCACCACCACCACCCCACACAAACCTTCCTTACCGTTTTCTTTTTCCCCTTATTTCATTCTACCTCTTCTTCCACCTCATACTATTTCTTATTCTTATTTTTATTCTTATTCTTCTTATTCTTGTCGGGAGAATTTCCTTTCTTTTCCATTGGGAAGTTAGAACGAGAACGAATTGTCTACCTTTTTCGAATTGTTGATGAAAATAAAATCGAATATCTTTCAAATATAATGCCGAAGATTTCTTTTTGTATTGTTTTTTTTTTTTATTATGAAAAGAGGAATATACAATCAATTCTCAACAAGAATTTACAAATAATTTTTGTTGACGTAATAGATTAATATGAGTTGTAAGTATATAAGGACGTTACAATGATAAGTGTAAGAATGGTATAAAAATAAATTGATAAGAAGAAATTGATAAGAAATTTGCGGTATATAACAACAGGATTTTTTTATCTGACATATGAGGTAACGATAACGACAACGATAACGACAACGAACGAAGAAACTAAAAAAGATAACTTGAATGCAATAAAACAGAAAACATAGAATGGGATGTATAATGATATAAGGATTATTTATTATGTTTTTGAAATTTATAAAAAAATAAGTTATAAAACGGACGTTTTAATTACATTAAGAAATTAGATTAACGAACGATATCATTTTGAAAAGAATTACCGACGATAAAAATATAAATTTGTTTAATTTAGATTATTAAACGATAGATAAATTTTTTTTTCCTATAAATTTAAAGATTCTTTCGACAAGAGAAAAGAAAGACAATAAAAAAAATAATAAATATCAAGAGGATAATTTATTTTCGTTGATAATACTAGTCGATACTCTTATTTTTTATTTTATTGATAAATCAATCCACATATGGAAGGAGAAACGGATACCTTTATCCGAGCTATTAAAATATTTGTGTTTGTGTAACATTGTAAGAAATCGAAAAAATATTTCGTAATGGACGATGGAGGAAGAAGAAAAGAAATGGCAAATTGTACGAAGGAGAAAAGAAAACACCATTTTCTATCGGAGAAAATATAAAGGATATTTCCGTTTGGTCTTATCTCTTTTTCCTATGTTAGGTATAGATAAATATATTGAGAAGATATCCTAACTCGTTTATATAGGTTATAATAATCTCGACCATTTCGAGAAGCTAGCAAATAACAAACGAAAATGAGAATGAAAGAGAGTAAAAGAGGGAAAAAAAAGAAGGGCGGTAAAGCAAAAGCTTCCAATTATACATCATCGGAAGGTAGAATCTTTCTCACGAACGGAGAAAATCTTTTCATACGAGATTAGGCTTTCGTAAAATTCGTTTCCATTGGAAATAGTAGGAAAAAAATGAGAAACGTGATAAAAGACGCAGTTATTCCGATTTCCCATAAATAAGCTATCCGTATATTTCTGTGTTCTTGACTATCATATTTATTGATATGTGTATGGATGTATCTATATAATACTTTTTCATGTTACAATTTTGTATGTGTCAATTCAGGTGTATTTCCAACGATACAACCATACTCTTATTATATGTCATTCTATCTCAATGTATGTCGATTTATATATTTTGTTTCCCTTGAACGAGTACAATAACACAGTACGTGGGAATCGTAGGATCGAATAAAGTTCCTATTATTGTTCTAGATTATCTGAACTTGGTTTACCGATCTTAATTTATATCTCGATGCAAGTTATGTATGTTATGTATGTTATGTATATTTATGCGTATGCGTGTATATGCATCTATGTTATAAGAGAAGAGAAAAAGTAGTTTTAAAACAAAACAAAAAATAAAAGAAAGAGAGATCTGGGTGGTTAGATCTACAAACTTTATTCGATCTCTTCCATATCCATTTTCCTGCTTGCTCGAGATCCAAATGTCGAGCTGAACGTTAAACGAGATGAACGAAAAAGCCCAGAGAGAGAGAGAGAGAGAGAGAGAGGAAGAGAGTAGAAAGAAGAGATGGTTGGGGGATGCGATAGCAGGAAAACGCAATCGATGCCGTTCGTCTTCTTTTCTTTTTTATTCAGCAGAAAACGAGGAAGCGATGAAAATTCAGTCGTCCGTTAGACTCTAAAAACTTTCCAATATTCTGCTGAACGCGAGCGAGTGCCCTCTACCGAACGCGAGTGCTCCAGGAAAAGTATCGTCCACTTACCGGAAATGGCTTTGCCGTTCGGAAGCAAACGCATTAGAGTTACCAACGTGGTTTGGTTGTTTAATTGAAATTCATTGGAAAATATCTTCCTCTCTCTCTCTCTCTCTCTGTATTTATATTTTTCTCATTTTTCTCATTTTTCAAAACAACAACGATCACTTCCTCCCTTTTCTTAAGAGCGAAATATTTAGGATTAATACCGAAATAGAAAGTTTAGTTTGTGGAATATATAGTGTTTATCCCTAATAACCGGAGACAGATTATAACTTTACTTTATTTTCAGATTGAACAATATTTTAGATGAAAACGTTGAACCGTGTAATAAGCTTTATTATTATCAAGTTGTGCGAGATTTTACAAAAGTAACAACATCGATACTACAAGAGTGCGTTAATTTGAATCCGTGTATCAGTGAAAATGGTAATGCACATGAATGCGTCAGAATTTATAAATAGCTCTTTTAATATTAAAGAGATCAAAATAAAATTTATATTTGAAGATGAAAAAGGATGAAATACAAATCTTTTCTTTTTCTCTTTTTTCTTTCTCATTCTAATATTCTTCATCTTTCTTCCTTCCTTCCTTCTTTCATTTTTTTTCTCTTTTAAGCGAATAGTACGCAAAATTAAAAACGTCCGTATACGACCGAAGAGAAAATTGAGTGACAGCAACAAGTTGGTTCTAACTTGTCTCGGAGTGACACACAAGTCATGCGAGATCGTCGAGGATGAAAGAACATTGTTGACCTACTTTCGAAGAAATTTGATTAAAACTTTTCTTCCAATTTTCATACGTTGTTTCTAATTCTCTGGTGGGTGAAAAATATCGTAAAAATGGGGTATGGTAAATGTAAACGGAAAAGAAGAGAAAGAGAGAGAAAGAGAATAAAAAGGAATGGTAAAGGGAAACCGGAAGGAGAATGAACATTTTCTTACTTTTAATCTCTCTGTCTGTCTCTCTCTCTCTCTCGTTGATTATTTTCTCAAGATGACGCGACGGGACAACTTAGAGAAACAAAACTTTTCATGTAGTCTCAAATAACATGCACATTACCCCATCTTACAGTAATGCTCTCTCTCTCTCTCTCTCTTTCTGAGACTAGTTTCGGCTACTTCATCATCGAACTTTCAAATAACTACACTTGGAGCATCCTGTACTTGATGTACTGACTCACTCTCCTTCTTCCAAAAGATTTTCGTCATACTCGAGAAACGTCATGTACCATGAAGAGAAGTAGAAACTTTCGACTACTGTCAACTATGTTTTAATGAATCTAACCATCTACGAATTACCATAGATTCTATTGTTTTTGACAAGAGTTGAACATCATTAGCTAGGATTTATCAAGCTTATTTCTCTCATTGTTACTGAATTGGTTGATAAGTTGTTTAACGTTATTTACACATTGACAATGAATAATCAAGTTTAAGATTTATCGTGGTGATTAATTGTTAAACGTTGTTTAGAAAATATATGGAAAATTTTAACTGTACGTTTGGAGTATTTATTGTATTTTTTAGTTTAATTTTTATAAGGTTTTAATGGAATCTACTCATATACGAATAAGCGTAAGTAAACTCTATTGTCTTTAATAAGAGTTTTACATTATTAAACGTAGCTTATTAAACTACCACGATAAATAAACTGGTTTTTTTTAGTTGTTACTAGAGTTGGTATTATGCTGTTTTTTGAAGCATCACACTGACGATAAATGAAGTTTAAGTTTCTTTGTATTATTTAATAGTCAGTATTATTGTTGAGAAAATATTCAGTAATTCATACTGCGCAGTTTAATATTTATTCCTATTTTTATATTATTTCATTTTCGTATCATTTTTCAATGTTTATAGGCCTCAAAATAATATTAAATACGTTTATGGGATTTCTCCGAATTTTCAATTTCATTCGTTTTATTTATAAGATGTAACTCCACGTTCAAAATTGTTATTTATATTATTTTGTACATTTGATATGTCCGTACGAGGTACATATTTATTCGATATGTGGCGTCAAATTGCTTATTTATATATTGTACATTTGATATGGCCATACAAGACACATATTTATTCGAAACGTAACATCAATTTTCAATAATTTCATGTACTTCAATATAATGTACTTTTGCATATCAATTTATTTATTCTCGTCAATATTTCCACTCGTTTGTTTGGAAACAACATATTATGAATTAGGAGATGAAAACGTTTTAGCATGTTTTTTAAGAACTTTATAAATTATTTTTATGATTTCTCTTCCAAATGTAGATTTTATTGATTTCAATTGGGTTAAATATATTATCCTGCGAGGATAAAGTGAAAATATTTGAAAATATTAAAAAAAATGAGAGGAAAACTGTGAAAATGTCTTTTTTTTTTTTTTTTTACCATTCCATCATATTATGCAAATCTGTTCGACCTAACGAAAATGGAGAAGATAATTCATGTCAAAAATACTACCTAAACTCATTTATTTAACCAAAATAACTATGATAATAGAACTTCATTGTACTTAATTTTCTCATTCATATTAAAATTATTACCGAATACAAATCAATCATTTAAAAATAATTCATATTAATATATTGTAACTAAATTTTATATGTATATACTTAATTTTATTATTATCAATATCGACGACATAGATAGATAGTTATCAGTCAATTAAAAATAGGATATTAAAGACGTTTATTATTAATTGAATAAATTAAGTGAAAATAGTCGACTATTTCATGTAAAGCAAAATAGAATTTGACTTAGAGTCCTGCGAATTGACTGGCGAGGATGATGCAAAAAAGAAAAGATAATAGCGCGTAATAGGATATTTCAAGTAGCACAGGATGGTTTCTTTTATCGGGGTCGGCATTTAAATGCAAAGTATTATTCAAATAGAGCTACCGCCGTTCGTTTCCAGCGGCGTTTCATGCTCCTTCTTTTCCATTTGTTCTCTCCCTTTCCCTTTTCTATCTTTCTCTCCTTTCTCCCGTTTCTCTCGATGCCCATAGCGAAGCTACCCTTGGGACAAGAGGCTTCATTTCCTGATATTCAAATGCGTTCAAACATCATAGCCACCCTTCCGTACTTCAAGGAGGTGCTATATATTGCACACTTTCTATGTGGATAAACCGTTGCCATTGAAAGTTGCATCTTTCGATACGGCACTAACGTTTCGCCAACTTTTTCTTATCTCTCTTTCTCTTTCTCTTTTTTATATTTGACCATTTGATCAAATTTTAATCGAATGTTTTGTTGTTGAAACCATTCTTATAATGTTTTGAAAAAAATAACCTTTAACATTTTCGATAACTCTAAAACCGTTTTAGCCGGATTCTCATACAGCAATTTTTGCAGTTCAACATTTCATAATTTCATCAGTTGTCTGAAAAGTTCTTTGCTTTTACGCGTTAAAATCGTCGTTTCTAAAAGCGTTGGAATCAAATCATTTAATGCCCTTTTCGATGAAGTTTTATACAATTTGAATAATAAGCAATGCGTTTAAGCTGCGGTAATCAAAGTCCTTACTGTATTTATGTTTTATACAAATATTCAAATGGTAATTTTGTTTAATAACAATCCCTTTGGATATAATATATTTTAATAATTTCTCTATAAATTTAAAATAAGACTTTTTATATCTTCTATATTCCAACAAAAACGGTAATACGTAAACTTGAAGAAACTCCGACAGGGATTTGAAAGATTTATGAATGTATTTTTATTATAAAGTAAATAATATTCGGGATCTAAATTTAGAGATGTATAATATCTATACACACATACATATATACATATACTATATTATTAATAGATCGAAATTTAAATACAACATTTTTTGATTCTATTGAAGGAAGTGGTAATCCAATTTTATTTTAATATTTATTTCGATTTTTTGATCATTCAAAAGTTTATATTTTAATTCTATCGAGATTTGGATTAATCTTTCAAATTATTATAAATGAAATAGGAAAAAAAAGAACAATTTTTATCTTTAGGAATAATTTATATTATAATTTCTATTGATATCTTTATGACTACATATATATATAAGTTATAAAGTTCAAATAAAATACGATAGAGATTATAGATCAAATATTATTGGTATTTCCAATTCAAATTTGAAGTTTATTTTTGGCAAATGTCTTCTTACTATTTTTCCTTTAGAAGTATTTGAGACAGAGTTAGAGATAGAGAAGAAGAGAAAGAAAAAGAGAGACAAGAGAGGGAGGGATGTGAATTAGAGATGATCCAAGACTTGAAGAACGCAATGTCGTCGTCGTCGTCGTCGTCGTCGTGCATGTCGTTGAAACGAGGAAAGAACGAAAAAGCGAAGGATCCCTTCGCTCTCGCTAGATGGAACAAATAAGAGGAGTTCTTACTTGCACGAGACGATACAGGAAAAACTCTTGCGCTTGTGATAAGAAAAAGACAGAAAGGGAAACATAAAGAAGGAGACAGTGAAAGAGACTTCACTATATCCAGAGATACTGGCTGTGCATCTTGGATGGTAAGAAAGTCGACAAATTCAAGGATCAAAGAGTTCAAATGGTAAAAGTTGTCAAATTATTCATCATGGATATACTAAAAGCATTCGAATGTTTAAATAATATCTCTAGGATGTTTTTAACTTTGTTATCGTATTATTATTTTATTTTTCTGTATATATATATATACTTTTTGGTCCACTTTTATTTTATCGTTCGAAAAGAGAAAAAAAGAGAGGAAAAATTCCGAGCGTTTAGAAATAAAATTGAAGACGGCGTAGATAGTTTTTTACAATCGAAATGAAACAAAAATATCAGGGATTACGTAGATATTTTTTATATAATAGTCCCGCGGTAGGGAAAACCCCATTCTTAGGTCGAACGTATGGAAAACAACATAAAGCCCACAGTCCGTATTCGAATATCAGCGAAAGAGTAGGTCAGCGGGATGGTTTTCAAGCTCGTGCACTATGTTATGATCTACTTTTCATACAAACGACGTTCTCGAACATTCAAGAGCAAGAGAACGCTGATGAAAAAAACCACCCCGCGTTAGGGTGAAAAGTTCATGGAACGCGAAAAAGATGCCTGAGACTTTTTTCTCTCTCTATCCCTTTTTTTCTCACTCTCATTCTGTACGACCTTATTAGTTTCTTCGTTTTTACTGGGATATCACGAACGTTTCACGATAATATAAATTCTTTCGATTTTTGCATTTTTATTTAAAATTAATACATTATTCATATCTTTGTTTTTATTTATTACAATAGCATTTATTTTTCTTTTAGGTAAAACTTTTGATCCCCCCTTAAATCTATTATTATCTTACTTTATATATATTTCGTCATAAAATTACTTTAGCTTACATTCGAAAATTAATTAATTTAGTTTTCACATTACACGATGTTTGTATAAAAATGAAAATTAAAAGAAATTAGCTTTAACATAGATTAATCTTATGTACGTGCTCTAATCTTTTTAATCAGGTTTTTTAATCAAATAGAAGAATATATACGTTTTTTCAAGAGGTATATTAAAAAAGACAATATTTAATGTTATCAAAAAAAAAAAAAAGAAAAACAAATTGTGAAATCATTCTAGAGACAAGACTAAACTTCACTGCGTCGGACGTAATTAATAATTCTGAATATAAGCGAGCATTACTGGCGGACGTACGTACAATGGTAACACTTGCTATTCTCACAACGGAGAGTGAACTTAACGTAATGGAGGGTCCTCGGAAAACACGGATAGAGTGTCCTCCGCTTTCATATACCTACGTGTATTTTCGTTTATAAATTATGAGACAACGTTGAGAAGAAAAAGCAAGTAACATGGGTGATATGTAAGAATGACGTTCATAGTCTTTCTAATTATTTAATGTTTTAATCTACCGGATGCATGTAACTAATGAAACTATGAACTACTCCTGCTCATTATTCTTCTTCTTATTCTTATTCTTCTTCCAATAACGTAAAAAATTAGAACATTTATTATTGGAAGAATTCTCACCATTATATTTATACTTATACATGTGACTGACATAAAATTTTGTACTGAGTGTACCTAAGCTATTTTTGATATAATATCTCTGGGCAATGACATTTAGGAAAGAATAAAATATAATGAAAAGGTTATTGAAGAATATATATATTGATTTATAGATTACCATTTTATTTTGAGTCACAGTTTATCGTGTCAAAGTTTTTAATAGAAATACAAATTTATGAGAAATAATATAATAATAAATTCGTTAAAAAAAGGAAAAGAAAAACAAGTATTAGATAAATGGTACCAAATAATAATAATAATAATAATAGCTTAATTGAAGAGTTACGAATAAGGATAAGAAGTTTTAAGTAGATCAATAAATGATGAAAAAAAAGGCTGAAATCGCACTGACAAAAGATAAAGATAAGATAAAAATGATTAAAAAAAAGGAACAATCATTTCGTTCTTTAAAAAAGAGAATGAAAAATTTTCTGCGAACTGATCTTGGTACCTTGTTAACATAGGGGGTTAATCTTAACTTAATACAAGAATAAACGAAGGGGTCGTGGCGTCGAAAAGGCATGAAATTTTACGATCGAGTTCAGCGACAATGGCGAAGGATTCGTGTCGAGGGGGTAGAGAGACACGACGACGCCTGAAATGATCTCGTCGGAGCTCGAACAAGATTTCTTGTGAACGAGATAACACAAGTAGAGTTAAAGGGGAAGTAAAAAGAAAAGGAGAGAGAAAGAGAAAGAGAGAGTGAGAAAGAATGAGGGGAGGGGCGAAGGTGTAAGGGGTAGGTTGGATGAGTCTGTTAGCGATGAAAGTAGAAGATGGTTGGAGGAAAGTGGAAGCTATGGTGGAAATGCAGAGCCCTTCGAAAATGCTCGATAAAGGGTAGAAGAATGAAAGAGAAAGAAAAAGAGAGAGAGAGAGATAGCGAGAGAAAATGGAAGGGGATAAGGGTGTGAGAAAGTAAGGAGGAGCTTCGAGAAATAAGTTGGCTCGTCTTGAGGGAGAACAGAGTAGGTGATAAATCGGTGCGGTGCGGTGTGCGTCTCGCGAAAAGCGAGGATCGCGCTTTTCCTACGTGCCCCGCGGAAATTTTCTCACTCTTTCTTCTTTTCTAGAAGAGAAAGAAAGTAAGAGAGGGAAAGAGGGAGAAAGAGAGAGAGAGAGAGAGAGATGCTGAGCTTGGAAGTATGGCCTTGTTTCTGGATTAAAAACGCTCCAGACCCGGCATAGCCTGCTTAAAAATGCAAATGAAAATAATTTATTCTACGAGAAATCCACCTCGTGAGACGGTTTACATCGTTGATATACGTACAACGTATATATGTATGTGTGTATGTATATAAGTTGGTAGGTATCTACGTACTTGCTTAGCTAACCCTATAGTACGTGGTTCTCTTCTCGAGTTGTTTCGTCGTTCGTTTCATCTTAGAAGTACCTATTTTCTTTTTTTTTCTTCTATATATATATATGTATCTTTCTACGCACGAACATATCGTACGTCTCTGTTTATGTGTATACGTATTTCTAAACTTAATCTTGCTTACTACAGAAAGAAGGAAAAAATGCAAATAGACTTGACTTTTTGCCGTTGATTCATAAAATTTGGAGTTTTGTTTTGATTATTATTATTATTCACTGCCTGACGCCTCGTTCATTTTTTAAAATTTAAGATAAAAATCTTTTCGTTACGAGTCGTTCGATGAGATTTACTTGGATAATATAAAGAAATGTGTACGTTTGGATAAAATAGTAATATTTTTTTTAGTTTATTTCTAAGCAGTTTCTAGTGAAAACGATATCCTTGAAATGCTTATTGGATTAATTAGCTTAATTAGAGTCTTTACTCGGAACGTTATTCTCTTTTCTTAATGAAGCATACTGTGATGCTAAAAAGATATGTATGTATGTGTAAGTATATAGATATATGTATGCATGCACAACCGAAGATTATATCGTTGTGGGTTTTAACGTAACCAGGAAATATGAGACTTTTTTTCTCTGCAAATATATTTCATCCAGAGATGGTTCGTCTTCTTCTTTTTTTTTTTTGGAGAATATGCAGTGTCTTTTTTCCTATGCAATATATTATTTTGATTTAGCTCGATTAATTGAAGATCATATTTTTTTTTATTGATTATATCTATTTGTCCTAGAAGTTATTTGTGAATAAATTAAATTGCTTGCCTGCTGTTACTGATTATATTGCATTACAATGATATACGTGTCTTTATGTGTGTATATTGAGTCACTGAATTTGAATCATATTAAATATATGAAAATTATTTATTTTATTAAAGTAGTAATTTTGTTTATTTCTAATAATGATTTAATAATGTTGTCAGAAAATTAATTAAATGTTATTAGTTACAAATTTATGTTTTTCAAGAAAGAAAAGGAAATATACCAGTAAGCATACATATTATTAAATGTTTTCATAATTTGTAAGAATACTTAAACGATCGCAAAGCTCTCGGTAATAATAAATTAATTTCCCTATCATTAATAATAAAATATATTAATAACACATATACACCGTTCACATTATATCATAAATAACTTATTCCTATTCATAATATATCCGTATTGTTTAACCCATATAAATATATATTTAAACATACATATAATTAATTATTATCTTAGTTTGGAAGAATAATTCGAGCGTAAAAATTTTCGTAAAGAAATTTATCTTTTTTTCTAATCTAAAATGCAATGAAAAACATGTCAAAAAGACAAGAGAAGAAATGTAGAGAGCGAATGAGTAAAGATATAAAATGGATGAAGTATAAAAAAGGTTACGAGATTCAAGTATAGGATAGAAAAGAAAGAAAGAAAGAAAGAAAGATAGAAAGGGGTTAGAAGAAAAGCGTATTCGAATTACCAGAGAATTCAAATGCGAGTCCGGCATCGTGGTGGGCACCCATGACACACGAGGTATCTCCCCATGTGTCCGACTATGGGACTAGACGAGGCTACTTTTTTTCCTTTAACGTACGAATGTACGTACGAACGAACGAATGAACGAACGAACGAATGAACGAACGAACGAACGATCGACCACCGGACACGAGCGTGATTTCTCATCCCCTTTTTCACAGCAACGTTCTCGCAATGGAAGAACGAACGGACGAGTGTAATAAAGGGTGGAGATGCGACTGGACAAATTTGCGGACGACTACGAGGGTGTGCTATCGAACGATCAAATATAAATACGTCGTCGTTTCTCGAGAAATCTGTTGTAAAGTGTATGCCCCCAAGCGAATTCTATCATCTCTTGAATGTTCACGAAAATTTCTACTATAGTTACGGGATAAAGAGAATTTACGTATTTTTCTCGACGTACTTTTTGGATTTAGTTTCCTCTCTTTGATTATTTTTTTCTTTAATACTATAATAATATAATACTCTGACAAAAATTTATATCTCGTATTTTTCGATGTTTTAATATTTCCCGTTAAAAATTATATAAATTATTATATACGTGAATGGGCTTGAAGAGTTATTTTTCTACTTCAATGAAAATATTTTTATTCCATTTGGATCGGAATTTAATTTACTATGTTCGAATTATAACTTTTCAATTAACCCACGTATAATATAATTCAATAATAATAATAATAATAATAATAATAATATTATATAATAGAGAACTTGATTAAATTTTTAATAAGAGATATTGAGAAACATCGTCACAATAAAATATATAAAAATAGTATAATCTCTTTACTCTATTAACCTTATATAATTTATATAAAAAATATCACCATGTTTCGCTATAACTTTATTATATTTTTAACTTACGGGCAATTATATTATATATATAAATTTACTTAAAATAAATTAGTTAAGTGCATCGTATGAAAGAGAGAGTTACTGATATTAATAAAACTACATATAAAATAATAAAGAATATAAATAATATATCTAATAAAAAAGATAAGATAACCATAGTCCTTGACGATTTTACGATATATCTGTATATGTATTACACGTTCGTGTGAGTCTACAATTCTCCCTTCTCTTCTTCCCCTTTTCCCTCTCACACCTTTCGTCCCATCTTGGATTTCACGAAATTTATACGCAGCTAGAGTGGAAAACCGCTATCTTTTAATTTATGCGTCGGTTCGGGAATTTAATATTCTTGGAGCGTCTGGGACTCTCGTGGAATCACCGACACGAAAAGATTTCCTCAAGCTTGGTAGGAGAGTGAGAAAACCGCATAGGGACGCGAACAAGAGAGGGGGAGAGAGAGGATGAGAGAGGTAAAAGGAGTGGATGGAAGATGACTCTCGAGGGGCCCTTTCCATAGGGCCTGCCCTTTGCATCCTAAGAAGGATTAACGACGCGGACGAGTAATTCGCGAATTAGGCATGCCAAAGCTTCAACTTCTTCATTTTCTTTCCAACATCTCTCTCTCTCTCTCTGTCTGTCTATCTGTCTGTCTGTCTATCTGTCTGTCTATTTTTCTTTCTTCTGGCTTTTTTGTGTTATTTATATTGTTTTTATATGCAGACTTTTCTTTCTTTTTATTATTTTAGGTTACGTTTATTGCATTATGTTGTATTATTTTCAACATTTGTCTATCTCACTTCTGCTTACTTTCTCTGTTTTATATTTTTAGTACCATCATATTATTAGCTTATTATTATTATATAATTATTAGTACATCTAAAATCGTATTATTAAAAAGTAAAAAAGAAAAAGATAAAAAATATCGTGACATTCTATCTAGCATAAAACTATTAATTTATTTTTATATCTTTCATTCTTTCGACACGTTAAATTCTAGTCTCAAGTTCTACCATAAATTTTTATTAGGGTGGTTGTTTTTCTTCTTTTTTAATCGAACGATAAATAGCAACGATAAAATCATAATTTTTCTGGTAACAGTAACGTACACTTTACGTTACGGAAACTACAGGGAGAACAGTTTTGTGAGGGTAATTGAAAATTACAGGGTGAAATTAGATCGTGTAAATGGTGTAAACGTACAACATAAGTGTATACCATTTGTGCATACACAGATACGCGCATAGTATATACGTGCATAAGTAGAATTGGGAGAAGAAGAACACAGAAGGATAATGCGAAGGTTTTTGGATTAGTTTTTTTTTCTTTTTTTTCTTATTCTAACTGCTATTAGCGAGGAAATCGTTGTAGAGGCTCGCTTAAACGGTCCATTAAAAAGCAATTCGGAGACATCTGACGTTGGGTTTTCTCTGGGCAGGGTCGTTCATCGAGGAACAAGCAAAACCATGTATTCCCTTCCCCCATGGTACGTGTGTGTATGTATGTATGTATTTAACAAACGATATTTTAAAATCCGATCGATCTTCTTTCTCTTTGTTTTTGCTTTTTTAATTTTTTTTATCATTTCTTTTTTCTTTTTCTATTTTTATCAAAAACCAAAGAGGGAGAGAGAGAGAGAGAGAGAGAGGTATTCGCGTTAGACAAACGTTTAGGTTTAAGACTTAACGAGTGTATTATGACCTTACCAGTTTTCTCATTATTTTTTCTTTTCTTTTTCTTTTTCTAATAAAATTTCTTACGTAAGGGGGGTGGTCTTCGCGCGAAGAATAATTTCGAAGTTTTCGTACGTTCGGTGTATATAAGTATACGTTTATATATATATATATATATGTTAATTACGTGTAATTGGTCATTTAACGAGAGCCAGTTACGAGAAAAGGCTTTTACGAGGAAAACTTTCTTCTCTTCCAGGCACTTTATGGGCCAAGTTTTGACCGACTTGGAGACGAGCTGTGTTCCAAAAAAGAAAAAAAGGGAAAAAGGAAGGAAGGAAGAAAAGAAGGAAGAGTAGTAGAAGAGGATAAAAGAAAAGATCAAGATTGTCCCTTCTCTTCTTCGCAAACTAATAATCTAATTATTATCTTATAACAAGGAAAAGACTTTTGACAAGAAAAAACATAATATTTATATTCTATTTGTAAAATTTGGGGAAGTTAATAATAATAGAAAAATGGTACGAAACGATTATGAAAAAGAGATCATTTCTGATTCGATAATTACCATGTTGAGCTTTTAAGAGGAGAAAAGAAGATAAAGATGAAGAAGAAAAAAAAGAAAAAATCACTTTTTGAGAAGCACACTGTGGTAGATAAAGAGAGGATCAAGGATAGAGTTATCCCAGGGGATATCGATCACCAGGAAGCATAATAACAATAAACGTTTCCTCTTTTTCTTGCGGAGAGTTAGTCTGAGAGAAAGATGGAGTCTTGTCTAACGCGAGAAAGAAACTGAAAGAAAGAAAGGGAGAGAGAGAAAGATTATAGAGCGTCTGAGTTGCTTGTCTGGTGTCCTATAGACAAGAGAGATAGAAAAAGAAACAGAAGGAAAAGGAGAGAGAGAGAGAGAGAGAGAGAGAGAGAGACAACTTGCCTCTTGCAGGTATCTCGCTAAAAATATTTCCACTTACCGCGAAAGCCTCCGTGTTCAGAATACTCTTGAAGCTTCCAGAAAAGACATATAGCTCGCTCAGTGAAAATATATCGTCGCGCGTGTGTGTGTGTATGTGTGTATGAATGAGAGAAAGAGAGAGAAAAGAAAAAAAAAAGAAGAAGAAAAGGATACAGAATAAGAGGAACGCAGGAAAGATTTTTCCAAAGATTTTCCAACGGGGAAAAGAAAAGTTATTGACGTATTTCTGAATTTCATGTTTTTTAGGGTAGCCCCATGTTGACTGGCAAGCAAACCATCTCTGCACTCAGGGATATAAGCCTCGTGTCCAGAATAAAGCGTAAATATATATATATATCTATCTATGTGTGTATGTATGT
Organism: Mischocyttarus mexicanus; assembly: GCA_023678845.1. Classification (NCBI taxonomy): domain Eukaryota; kingdom Metazoa; phylum Arthropoda; class Insecta; order Hymenoptera; family Vespidae; genus Mischocyttarus; species Mischocyttarus mexicanus. Next base: position 3,268,138 of record JACGTP010000009.1, read on the forward strand.
ATGTACCTATGGGGATGGTACAAGGGTATAGAGAGATAGGCCTGGGTTAGAAGGTCGTTTCTTACAAGGGGTAAAAAGAAAAATCTACGAAATCTAGTAGGGTCAAATCCGAAGGATACTGATCGGTAGGATCGTCACGCTTCTGACATAACCAGTTGGCTTCTTCTCCTTCTTCTTCGTTTCTTCTTCTTCTTCTTCTTCTTTTTCTTCTTTGGCTTTAGCTGATTTCTTGGGAGAGCATCATACTTCGTTCAAGGTTCCTCTACCTTATTCGTAATTTATACTTTCAATTTACTACAGTAGCACAGAGATGAGAATCGTTCGATTCCAGTAAAAAGTTATTGCTTTTGAGATTTTTCGAAACATGCATGAGATATAAAGTGTTCTGAGGTTTCTCTCGTTCTATATACACATAAAGAGAGAGAGAGAGAGAGAAACGTATATATATATATATAGAATGTAATAAAACAAAACAAAAAAAAACTAAAAATACATAGCACATAAGAAAATTGTACCTTGTATACTATACATATGTATGCATGTTCGAAGGTAAGGAAACATTCCTACTGATCAAATATTCAGAACATACCAGTCGACTTCGAATTAGATTCTCTTTCTTTTTCTCTCTTACCGAGAGTTGGATAAGATCCATTACTATCAAAAAGTAAAGCGATTCAACGTCTTTTCTAAGTTCAAACTGGCTCGTGACTTCAGTTTCGAAAGTTAATAAAATCGTTGAGATCGCGGGAGTAAAGAAAGAAAGGGTAGAAAAAAGTAAAATAAAATTGCGCATTCATTTCGTGTGCGTGTGATTTCTTGAAAGTTAATCGATCGTCATACGAATGATATTTCTGTAGAGAGACGAAGGAAAGAAAGAATGAGAGAAAAAACGAAGAAGAGTACGTTTACGAAAAGGGTGCCACACGGGGCTGCGGGTGCCTAAGGGTGAGAGAAAATATTGGCCGAGTTTTACGGTGCTCGGGTACAAGGGTGCATGAATTTATGGTACGATGGTGCCGGCAGTCTTTGAGAACCTTCGTGAAACGCGAGAAGAGTACCTAGGCCATTCCCGAAGGTGGAAGTTGGGAGCTAAGGGTGAAGCTGCTTCGAGGAACTACTAGGGTACCTTCAACGTATAAACAAGCCATACTTCGATCTACGATACTCGATACACTTCGACTAGATCGGTTAATTTTTTAGTAACGTTATTTCCAAGTAACCTCGTTTCACTTCTTTCGACCCCTCGCTGTGATAAATAACTGCTTTCCTTTATTTTTCTTCTTCTTCATTTTTATCTTCGTATCTCTTCATCGTCTTCCTCTTCTTCCTTCTTTCTGTAGTTTTATTTTATTTTAGTTTTTCTTTATCGTAACTTATTGGCAAATTTAATGGACAATCAATGCCGTTTAATTGTTTTTTTTCATTGGAACTATGATAATATTCTTAAATATGGCGTATGTATTTCTATTTCTAAAGGTGTTATTAATATTTTCGTTCTCTCTCTTTCTATTTTTTTTTTTTTAGTAAATTGTGTTATATACCTACGTAGAACAGTTAATATTATAGACGGTTATGTACATAATGGATTTATTATATAATGGATTCTCAATTTGCATTTATAACATCATGAGAATACATCATGCATAGTTTCTAAATCTTTTCGATCAGTACTTGACGTTCGGTGAAATTCTATCGCGATTAATTCGAGCACATGATATTTTTGATTCACTTCCTAGTTCTGTTATATGTCGGAACATAATTGATTTCCCCCACCATGATCTTTCCATTCCCTCGATCCATCTTGCTTCTAATTACTTCGGTGTATTCTTCATCGATGAAAACTCGACGACCAATTTCTCTTATTTAAACAAATGGAAAACATCTTTTTCGTGTGATATCTCTTTCGCACACACACATATACAAACACCGACACAAATATAGATACATACATGTATGGTTACTATCATCTTTCTGTCACTCTATTAATTTCTCGTTACAGCACCATTTATTCAAGGACGGACATATAACCCAGACACCAACTATAGATCAATGTTACCATCGAGACGGCGAAGCAGTTTTAGGGTAACTCTAAACTATGCTGAAATTCGCCGACATATTTTCGTAATTCATCGACGATAATTTATGAGTCCAACGCTTGGCATCGCAAAAGGATCGTGAAATTCGCCTTCACACTTCTCTTCTTCCTCATCCTTTCCTTTACATCTTCTGGGACTTTCTATGTTGAGAACTACCCTTCCCCCACCTCCCCTTTACCCTGAAGCCCCAACCATCTCCCTTTATCACGAACCAAGACTCTGCCTTGCTAAGGTCGACCGGCAACGAGACTAATGTTTCCCTATAATAAACGTTATGGAAAGCCCTTCGAAAGGCGCGTGACTATGATTAAATTACCCTTATCGAACATAATAAAAAGTTATGCTTTGCTACTGCAGATATCGGATAACGGAGCTTTCATTTCCTTAACCTTAGTTTTATTCATGATATATTGATCCCCTGGTTAATCATTTTTATTATATTATATAATTATTTTTTTAAATATTTTAAGAGTAACCCTACCTCCTTTAGGATTTTAAATATCAAGCCTAATTGAAAAGAAGTCTTCTTTATAGATATCTTTTAGATAAGATTCTGCATGAACAATTAAGGCAAGGAAAAATCAAATGAAACTTTGTTCATAGACGAAAAAAAGATAATCGTTTAATCCCATTTTTATAGAATGATTAAGTGTAATATACGCAGAAAACAAAATTGAGTATCGGTTATTTAATAATTGAAGTAACGGTGATTTAAACGCTTTATTAATTGCTATTAACTCGTTTGAGAGATACGAGGAATGTAAAGGGAGAGAAAGAGATGATCGAAATATTCTCAAGATATATGGATCATTATGTCGGAACAGAAGCATTCCAGAGGGCATAAACGAATCGGATAAGTTTGAAGATCTATTAAACTTGAAATTTGATTTTCTCGTTTCTCTTCGTCGATTACTTGTCATTCTTAACGGTGAATGATAAGTGAATTGGAGAAGTTTGACTCACTTTCTTCTTCGAAATTGTCTGCTACCTAAGATGAGAAAGGATCTATGGAAAATTACGTCCAACGATATATATATACGTATAAATCTCATTTAAGAAAAACATATATTTTTTGGGAAACTGAGTTCTTTTTAATTAACAGTTTGGTACAAGTATTGTACGTAATTAAAAATTGTCGGTAGATTCGCCAATTAAAATGTGACTCGATTCGTTGTCGGTTATTTTTTATTCGTACGATTTTATTATTATTATTAACGAAATATATATTTTTAAATGATCTTATTTTGAATAGATTTTACAATTGTAATGAAATATTTGATTGAGTTATATATATACGACGATATCCGAGATTCTTTTCGGTTAACGAAGAGAAATTTTATTCGCGCGATCTTTTTCTCGAATGAGATTTTAAACGTGGTATTCACCAGGTATCTATCGAAAGAGTTTTTTTTTTATAACTTCTCATTTTTCTCTCGAATTCTTGTTAAAAGAATTTCTTTCGTTTCATTCCCATCGTCTTGGAATTTCTATCCTTGATTTATCACGTTCATCATTTGAATCTATTTTACGAGTTAGATGAAACTTTCTTTTATATCTTTTCCTCTCTCTTATTTTCATCTCAACTTCAATATCATCGATTTCATTACTTTCATTTGATTTTTCGATAGAATTTATCTAACAATTAATTATTATTCTATTTTACTTTTTGAAGGATTAAACTTTCGACGTGAAATGGTTTTTTTCTGTTTTGATCTAATTACTTTATTTAAATTTTTTATATATTACACAGAGAGAGAGAGAGAGAGTGAGAGATCGGTGGAAAAATAATTGCGATTTTCAAATAACCAATTTAAAGTGTTAAATGATTTAAATAGAGAATAACTGTTTGAATGATCAATATTGAATTCTTACAACCCTCGAATTGGATTTACGTGAAATCGCTTCAATAATGGCTCTTAAATCATTATTGTCGATAACTCAAGAACGTTCATGATCCTCCTTATCTTTAAGACTCTTGTTTTCACCACGAAATTTAAGGAGCCGATGTTGAACAGCACGCTCGGTAATAGCCTCTCGGCCAAAAGCATGGTTCATATTTCCATCAATTTCTCTTCTCTATTTAATTAATTTAAGAACAATGACAAAAAAATAGTAATATTAATAAGTGCAAGAAAAGATTTATTAGTGTATTCATATAATGATGTATTTTGTGTTTTGTTAGATGAAAATAATAATTAGACAATTTGATGCACTGTTTGATGCACTCAAGAAAATTCAAAGAATGGTTGACAAAAAGAAATTTGCAAAAAAATTCCCATTATAAGATTCCACTGTCGTTGATTTTTTGGGATCGTTTCAATCTATTTTACAAGTTAGAGAAAACTTTTATTCAATCATCTTCTTATCTTACACTTTTATTCTCAATTCCAACATCACATCGATCTCATTACCCATCATCCGATTGCTCCACTGTATATATCCAATAAGTTTACCTCAAATTTTCTTTCAGAAGGAACAAACTTCCTGCGTGTAATATTATTTCCTCTCTCTCTCTCTCTCTTTCTCTTATTATTAAAATCTTTTTTTACATTATGTTTATACACGGTAATCAGCAGTTTTCCTATCTTCATTTCTTTCTTTTATTCTTTTCTTATTAAATATTTTTTCTCTCTCTCTCTCTCTCTATTTTCCATTTTATAATCTTTTATCCCACATAGAAGAAGGGAAAAAACAAATCGAGAGAGAAATTGTAGAAAAGAATTATCCCGAGGATTTTACTAACGAGGTATTCTTGTTTTCCTGCTCGCTGTTTGTTCAAAGATTTGTTCTAGCGATTCTAGCGATTATCAGAATCAGTACGAGAATTCGAGAAACGACTTGGTATAAAAAAGAAGTGAAGAAAAAAAAAAAAAAAGAAAAGGAAAGAAGAAACGAAAGAAGAAACGAACGAAAGAAGAAACGAACGAAAGAAGGAAGAAAAAATAGAAAGGATCAAATGGTACAGGAACGGGTTGCTGCAGTTTGTGAAAAAAAGATGGAGGGAGGGAGGGTAGTGTTGAAAGGGTTGCTATAAAACCGGATATACCGACAATGACGATGACGATCAGGATGATGATAGCAAACGATCGTCAAGTGATATCGCGATAACAAAGGCAAAAGCAGCCTCAGGCAGATTTTGATCCCTTCTATCCGATCTCTTTATATCTTTACAACTCTTTTTCTCATACCAACTCAATGGCGTTTCTGGCGTGGAAAAAAACGAATCGAGTTTCAGGAAACGTTTTTCGGTTCGTGCAGCAGTCTCGTTTCTTTCAGCCTACACACCCGTTAAATAGCCTACCATCGTCTCTTACTATTTTCTCTTTTCTCTTTTTTCTTTTTTTATTTATATCGCATTGTTTTATACTCGTTTGCGTTTCAAATCTCGTATTAATTATAAATTGCGATTATCCTATACTAATTGTAAGAGTTGATAAATTATTCAAATTTAAATTATCTTGTATATTTTTATACAAGAAATCATAATGAAATATAAATAAAAAAATGTTTAATTTCGAATGACTTAATTCTTTGCAATCGTTGAATACGAGTAGTTAATATAAATCAAACTAACAGAAAATAATTTCTACAAATTGCATTTAATGCAAAAGTGCATTAATATTGATTGAGAAAAGAACAAATAAAAATCACTGTAGAATGTAAAATACTGAATTTACCTATTTATTAAATATTTAATAATTTATATTAACACATAGGAGATGAATTTCGATGTAATATTATTCGTCATATGGGAGAAATAAGAGAAAAAGTAAGTTACACGAGTAAACATTGAGAGAGAGAGAAAGAGAGAGAGATTGGAAGAAAAAGAAAGAAAAGGTAGGATGGGAATATAGTAGTCATGGATATAAAAGTCAAGGACTACCCTTTGTCCTTTGAGAACTCAGCACGATATTTCCGAGTTCTCCTGTCGTTCGTAATATCGCACAAGGTGAATGAAGGCGAACGAAGGAGCTTATCCTTTCAAGCGGGTCTGATTTAAAGGACTCGTCTGGTACAGAGTCACGTAGAAGGTAAAGAATAAGAAAAAGAAGAAGTAGAAAAAGTAGAAAAATAAAAAGAAGAAGAAGAAGGAGGAAGAGAAGTCACCATTTTCGTCGTCGTTTTGTCGGTGACTGTAAACCGACCGCACTGTAGGACATTTCGAGCTTGTCGGTGTGTTAAATTCTACTACTCCAGCTTCTGGTTATACTGGTGGTAATGGTGGTGGTGGTATTGGTACTGGTACCTGGTGATGCTGGTGGTGCTGCTGCTGGTGTTGCTGCTGGTGCTGCTGCTGGTGTTGCTGCTGGTGCTGCTGCTGGTGATGTTGCTGTTGCTGCCCGTTGTGTGTCGTAAATCCACGATGCAGGATTTTCTTTCCTGTTGTAGAGCAAAGCTCCGCGAACGAGGGAAAACGAGCTAGTACGTGGTATACTTATCTCACCAAGGAAACGAATTTACGCGAGTGAAACTTATCTTTCGATTCGCGGCTTTCGCGAATATAACGAGATTTTTTTTATTCTCTCTCTCTCTCTCTCTCTCTGTTTCTTCTCTTATTTTATTACAATCGAAGAACGAGTCTTGATATCGGTGAGAAGAAATACCCATAGGGGATCTTGATACTTTAGAAAGAATAATCATATTAGATTTATTCGATGGTTCTACAATTTTGTTTATTTTTTTTTGTAAATATTTATATATGTATTGTAATTTATTATACAATATAATATTTTAGATAAAACAACATCGGTCTGTACCATATTTCTTGGCGAGAGATAAAGAGAGATAATTTAACAAATGCCTACATTTATCGTAATCTGACCCGAATATGTTAGCGAAGGAAAAAAAATAGAGAAAAGAAGAGAAAGACAAAAAAAAAAGTTCTTTTTCAACGATCTTCCTTAACGACTTGTGTTAATCACCGGAAAAAAAAGAACACAAGTTCTGGTAGTCTCTTTATTTCTTTCTTTCTTTATTTCTCTCACCAGTTACATACCACCAGAACGTTTCAATCTCACTTGGAAAGGTGCAAACTGGGTATCTCGAAAAACTATACCAAAATGTCGCGGTAGTCGTACAAAAGTCATACAACAATCGTCAAATCGTAGTCGACGTAATAGCGTTGCGTCGTTTCCGCCGAGAAAGAAGAAGCTTTGTTCGACGTTGCGGAAGCGGATACCGCTCATCAGGAGCTCAACGTCGTCGTTCTCGTCTGGTTGTTAGTATACTATATACCATCGAGCCCACAATGCACGCTTTTTTTTATCGTTTTAGAGATATCTGAGACTTTCTTCATCTATTATACCTAGTAATCCATGATCGGCAACGATTCTGGGATCAACGATGCGATTAATGACAATGGATCGTTCACCTACTCTGCCTCTCTCACTCTCTCTCTCTCTCTTTTTATCGTAGATTATCTTGACCTCCATTTTTTCCTCACGATTTAAAAACAATTTGTACTTATTTTTTTGTTTAAATATGAAATATTGTTAAGTACAAGATTATATTACGTGTTCCTACCGATAATATTGATGGTATTTTTGTAAAAACCAATTCTCCGTTAGATTATATAAGATTTATATCCAATTAGTGTTGGAATATTATCCTCATTTCAGTAAAAATTCTTAAAAATGAATAATTTTTATAATAAACGTTAAATTGAATTGTTTCATTTTTACTTGGGACTTTTATCGCAGATAATTTTATTCATTTTCCTACATTTTAGGCGAAAATTTAAAGCTGTCTGAGTTATGAATCAAATCTAAAGCAAAAAATATTAAACCGGGAAGTTTTATTATCTCTAGTACCTCCCTAGATATAATATGAATATTTTGATTAATTTTTCTTTCGGTGTATTCATTTTGTTGTTGTTGTATTCCGTTGTTATTGAGAAATTATTTACAAGGAATTTTTTATTTAAAGAGCCTTAGAAACGTTCCGATCTTCTCCTCTTCTTTGAACTACTCGAAAATTCTGCCGGAGGTTGCAACGGGGCTAATAGAAAGCCATAATTCTTCATAGCAGTGAAAGAAAGAGAGAGAAAGAGAGAGACAGAGAGAATGTAACCCCTTGAATTTTCCTCCAGGCTGGTGGATATTTCAGATAACGTGCCGCTCGACATTTAAATTTCAATGATAGAGAGGGAAACTTTCTACTTGGTTAGCTGTTATTTTAGGAATGAGTAAGAAGTAGGGGAAGGAAAAGGAAAAGTAAGAATAAGGAAATGCAAATCTGATTTCGAAGTGTGACTTTGACTTTTTGCGTTCTGTTTAGAAGTAAAGAAGTGATTTGGAAAGAGTCGTTTATATTATCGATTAGTATATTTGTCAGATCTATAACGAATTAATTATATAAGATATTTTATCTGTTTCTTTCTTATTAATAAATAAAATAATCGTTACGTATATATATATTGTGACGTCCCGTCACGATTTTCATACAAGAATAGGCAAATATCGATACGATGGGAACCATCGATCTTCTTTCGACGCGACACGGCCCATCTTCCCCTTAAACGAAATAGACCAAGGAAGACGATATCGGGGAAGATTTAATTAAGATTATATAGTATAATGAGAACAAATCAGGTTTAGTAAAAGTTAATTCTTTCACACATTACTATTAATATTTTTTGTCCTTTCATGGAGTAAATGGTTGATAAATTTAAATTGCTTATGAAATTTAAAGCATCGTAAGATACGTTAATAAAAGGATAGTTAATGGTTTTTATAATTACTAGTTAAATTAATTACTAAAAAATTAAAAGTTTTTATATTCTAATAATAATTTTTTTTTTCATATGAAAATATAACCCCTTTCATGAGCTTAAAATACAAACACAAAAGGCAACAGAGAAAAGAGAAGTAAAAGAAGATAATAAAGTAACTGAAAGGTAAGTAACAAAAGTCAATAAAAAGTAAAAAACGAAAGGAAACTTAAACCATCTAGTGTGATGGTAATAGTGAGAAAAGGAAAAAATGTGCGTATTATGATGAGACTTTTATACAATTATTCTCTCTTTTCATAATTATACCTCTTTTATAATTTTAAATACAGACATAAAGATGAAAAATATAAAAAAAGAAATAGGGAAAAAGAAGAAAAAATAAAATTAAGCGTATAATATAATACACGCTGCAGGAATAAAACTTTGTTTGTTTTTAAAATCAGTATATGTAAAGAGAGACACGACACAAAAGATGGAATTAGATTTTATTTTATAATTTAAGACCGGTATATAGGAGATTAAATATTAAAAAGCATTATTCACACGATGAAACGAGCGTCATATATAATAAATTAAGATTCTTTTAAAATTCAAATTCGAATGTTTAGTAAAGGGTTAAACAATAAAGAAAAATAAATAAATAAATAAACAGCAAGTATAAAATGAAACGTGAAAAAAGAATAAGAATAAGAAAAGTGTAAGATCTAGGATGATAGTGTAAGCGAGAGAAAGACAGTTAATAGTAGGATATCGCGATGGGTCCATTAAAAGGGTGTGGGATATCTCTCCCTGGTTGGGATGTTCATCGAGGCTCGTCTTAAGAACGAATTCGAGCACTACGTCGTCGTCGTCGTCGTCCGTTGAAACGATCGTGGCTAAGCCACGAGGAAGCTCTCCCCTGACACTCGGGGTAGATTTAATTAAAATTTAATTCGAGGGTTTTGCTAATCCCGCAAGTTCCAGGACAGAGAGTGAGACTGAGAGAGAAAGATATATATATATATACATACACAAACATGTATATATATATAGAGATAGATAGATGAATGTGGTTCTCACTCGCGCGTGTCTTTCGCGCTCGCGCCAAGCTCGAACAACGATTGCAAGAGGGTTGCGGAAGGGCTGAAAGAGAGGGTTGCGAGAACGGAAGGTGGGGATTACCGCTAAAAGCGTACAAATCCTTCTTCCCTTTCCCAGAGCATAGTTTGCGAGAACGCGAGCTTCTGCAAGCCCTACGAGAAGGTTGAATTGTGTTTTGATGGTAGTGGTTGAATTATCGATAGTTGTCATGGTAAAAATAAAATAGTATGTGTAATGAAGGAATAGATCACTTACAATTAGAAAGAAATATTTTTCCTATCGTTTACTCAGTTTTGTTTTATTTTATCTGCAATCGTATCGTGCGTTTTACGATATATTAAATAATTCGATTTTTTATTACGCTTAACCTTGTAATCGAATCTTTTCCTCAAGTTACTATTTTTATTTGCAATATTTATGCACGTATAGTAATTTAAAAATCATGAAAAACCAACGCGTAAGAACTATATAAATTATCTATCTTTTTGTTCATAATTAAAAGAAGAAAAAAAGACAAAAATGAAAAGAAATTCGGTGACAAGGGAATAGAAAAAGTTGAGGTTGAAAGAATAATTTGGTCGAATCGTGAGGATTTTTTTGAAAAGTATAGGGGTTAACGTACTAGCACGTGAAGCTTGAAAGCCAAATTCTCGAGCAGTGACCTTCCAATAGGTGATAAAGATAGAAAAAGAGAGATAGATAGAAGATAGACAGATAGATGGATAGATGGATAGAGTTGGTAGAAATTGAAGATGGAAAGAGAAAGAAGATAAAACGAACGTGGAAAACCTGTGAGAGCTTTTAAATGTAAAGCAGATCGACGGACAGCAACACGTAACCTCTCTGCATGGTCGGTGGAACTCGCTTTCGACAAGTGGAATGCGTGAAAATAGAGATGGACTAAGAGAAAGAGAGAGAAAGTGAGAGAGAGAGAGAGATGAAGAAAGTTGCTGGAAACTCGATGTATATATATATATATATTATATATATATTTCATTCTTGCCTACGCTTTCTCCATTTCCCACGACACTCAAGCAACATTGCTTGCATCAGTCGACGGCTCCTCCGAGACAGAAAAACGGAAAATGCAGCCGTTGTCTGCGAAAGATGCTTTATGAAATTTAATAAATACGAAATGAATCTGCACACCGTCAACCGAAGCCGCTACTGTGCATGCATGAACGTACTTGAAGAGAGAGAAAGAATATAGTTTATTTCGCACGAATAGATGCTTGGTGTATAACAAAAAAGAAAGGAAAAGAAAAGTCAAAAATGAATCCTTAATACTAAATATGTACACTTATTTATATTGTACAAAAGATCTTTTTTTGTCTATAAGTGTTTTATTTTTTTTATATATTATTCATTTATTTTCTCAATAGTTTCAGTTATGATTCTTCAAAAGAAAGGAATAGTAAATTGTTTTAATCGATAATTAATTAAAACGTAGATTGCGAAAAATAAAAATTTAAGAAAGATATAAATTTTATCCAATTTCTTCTATGCTGGTCGACATAATAAATAAGATATCTATAATTCTAGTTGCCGTAAAAAAGGTACATGAAAATAATTACAATTTTAAAATCAATTATTTAATTGTTCACGTGGTTCCTTTGTTTTTTTTTTTGGTTAAAATAATGAATAAGAAATCATGAATTATTTCTAGAAACCAGCCTAGAGAGTCTGAATGAAATATATATTATGTTAACAAAGGCGTACAAAGAAATGACAGATAGAAAATGATAGAGAAAAATGGCATTCGCTTCGTCCCTTTTTATTTTTTCTCCCCATGTATCTGTTATTATTATTACTATTATTATTATTATTATTATTATTATTATTATTATTATTGTCAGCATGGTTATCAATCTATCTTGGTATGACATGGGCAAAAGTAAAATGATTGGATATTCCTACATGTGTGTTTCTCTGTTATCTGACGAAATTCAAGGTTAAGCAAAGATGAGATACACCCTTGGCTGTTGGCTGACAGCTCAAAGGGAATTCTATCCGTTCGAATGTATTTCATACGTCAAGCATCTTGGAATATTTCTTGGGTGAGGTACGTCTAAGAGAGATGTATAAAGAAAGACAGAAAGAGAGAGATAGAGAGAGTGTGTGTTTGTGTATGAGCGAGAAAGAGAAAAAGTGAATGTGTGTGTGTGTGTGTGTGTGTGCGCATGTGTATGAGAGAGATATATATATAGTACATTACCATTAGCAACGACTGCTACACGAATCGCAAGATGTTAGGGTATAACGTTCTCAGCTAGGAGTAGAAGCGACTACCGAGATCTAAGACTCTACCAATATTAGCACTAACCTTAATGTCGTCAAGAGAAGAGAGACGGATGCAAGAAGATAGAGAGAGAAAGAGAGAGAGAGAAGTGTTCACTGAAGCGTAGATTTCTAAGAGCAGAAGAGAGAGAGAGAGAGTGGGAGAGACTTGTAGGTTCTAACACTGTGTTCTAGTCGCGTTTAGAAACCGTACCGAGGATTAACCCGCTTTACTCGAATCAACTTCGACGTCCGTGAGTGAGAAATTTCATTCTCGATTTACGTTTGCCCTTTCAACTGACGTGCTTTACATGAACGAGTTCTAGGAAGATTACGATGATCTTCTTTTCTCGCAACGCGGCGGTATACGCAAACAATCTATATATTTCAATATGTACGTATATACAAATGGAAGGAAGATAACAAAAAAATAAAAATATGAGAAATCGATTTGAAATAAAATAAAAAAAAGAAGATAAAAAAGGTATACGATAAAACAAGATCGATAAAAGTGGTTCTCAATCGTTTGGGTAGTTATAATAGTTTTTTCAATTTCTTTCTTTACGGAGCTAAGAGATTTATACTTTTGTTGAGAATCCCTGATGTATAGTAATACATACTATGGGAAACACGAATCGCGTGATGGGATTTAATCGCTCGTGTTCGCTCGGACTTGTTTATCAATTCGAAATACGTTGTAAGGACTTAAAGTATTAAAAAGTCGTCGGTGATTCGCTTTTACGTAGAACGCAACGACGGTTTTCTGGTACATGTACAGAGAAAGAAGAGAAAAAAAAAGAGGAAATTTATCGTTAGGAGAAAGGGAGAATTGGAGAGAGAAAGAGAGAGATGAACGGAGGAAAACAATTCCATAAAAGACAAACGAAATAAAGAAAACTAATAAGAAGACTAAGGTAAACGAATTTCTTCCTTCTTCTTCTTCTTCTTCTTTAAAAAAACAAAAAAGACTAGACAGAAGTAAAGGAAGAAAAATAGATAAGGAATAAAAATAAATAACAGTTTACTAGTGCAATTAATGTACTCATATAAAGGACGTAAAAAAGGAAATTACTTTGAGTAACCGAGTAGTTTGAGGAACGTATAAACGAATTGGAGAAAGAGATAGACGAGGGAAGGAAAAATAAAAAAAATAAAAATAAAAAGAGAGAGAGAGAGAGAGACTCTGTACCAGCCAGTTCATCGTGGTACGGAGCAGCTATCGGATAGCCTTAGTAACAGTATTCGCCGTGGCATGTAAAATGAAAATGTTTTATTGCACCCAGTCGTTGTTTAACTCGACTTTACATTTCCATTCCTCATACCTTGGTGGCTTGTTCGTGTCGCGTTGAGTTCGAACTTACCGCAGGTAACATCGTCCCGTACCTTGCGATACGAATGCGGTTCTCGCATTGCGGATGTCGCTTCTTGTCCATTAGAAATTCTAAATTCATCGCCGGTAAACCGCGAAGTAGAGGAAGTTTCGGTGAACGGAGTCAAGCGAATATTAACATCTTTCTATCTCTCTCCATCTCTCTTTCTCTCTTTCTCTCTCTTACGAACGAACGGACCAAGAAGTAGAAGAGAATTCCTTCAGAGGATTTACTTTTGAGACGTTCTCGGACTCTATTTTCTAATTGTTTCGAGTACTTCTCAAAGACGGTGTGCTGTTTCGCTTACGTTAAACAAAGGAGACTTAGTTTAATTGGAATTATGAGAAGTCCTTTGGGAATCTTAATTGTTGTATATATATATATATGTGTGTGTGTGAGTGTTTATTACAAATGAACGCTTGGTCATGAGTTTAATCGCGTGTTAGAGAATTATTTCTAATTAATTATTTTTAAGAGATTTATTTTAGATATGCGAAAGAAAAAAAAATCATCTTAAATATACTCGATTCAAATGCAAACGCATTTCTCGAGGTAAGGTACATTAAAATGCAGTTTAGATTATTCTGGATGAAATGCATTTTCAATGGAAACATTTTGGTGCCTGTAATTGTGACAATGAATTAACTCGAATAATTTAAATAAATTGATTTTATTTAAATTATTATATAATTATTTAAAATATATTTATAATGGAATTTTAACGTCAATTTAAAGTCGACTGTTAACGTTTTGCTGTATTATACTCTTATTTCTCTAATTTAATCAACAATATAATTAGAACCGACTTTTAAAAATTTTATTTCAATGCGGTCAAGTTGTTATAATGCACAAGGATACCAGAGCATGGACAGAGAGAAATAGAATGAGAGAGGAAAAGAGAGAGAGAGAGTGAGTGAGTGAGAGAGATAGAGAAAATAACGATGCTAACTGTATGACGTTTAGCTAAATGTATCCAGCGTTTTGCCTTTACCATTGTTTCAAGCCATTCAAAATGTATATCCTGGATTTGCTTGCTTCGTATTTCCTCTTATGTCCTAAGTTTCAAGTAAGATGAAGAGAAGAGACATACAGAGAGAGAGAATCCTTTTCGAGGACATTCCATTTCGGACGATGAAGTTGCATAGGGAGTTAGTAAGATACGCTTTCGTCGAAACTCCTCGTTTGCATCGCTGTCTTTAGCAAAGGAGTGACATTTCAAAATCCAACTTAAACAACTTCGGGATAGTTCAATAATTAAATGTAAAAAGAAGAAAAGTAGAAGAAGAAGAAGAAAAAAAATAATACAACAAAGAATTCCTATTATTAATTAAAAATTTCGAATTGATTCAAAAAATTAAGTTTGAACTTTTTTTTTTTTATAAACTTATTAAAGTATTTCTATCTTCCTTCAAGACATTTTCTTCCTTGCATTAAAGAAATAAAAGAAGGGGGAGAAAGAGAGAGAGAGAGAGAGAATAATACTAATTAAAGTTTCATATTGTAAGATTACAATGAAGAACGACGAGAAAATAGTATAAGAACGTTGACATTTCTCGTTTCCGTTCTTTGATTTTCTTGATCCACGACAGAAGAAAGATCAACAAGGAAGCTTAATCCGCTCACGCGTTTCGATGGAAGGAGGAACAAACGTTTTGTTGGAAAGCTTTCGGTTCTTTTCGATTCTTTTTCTTCACTTTCTTTTCGTTTTCAAATTTTCTCTCTCTTTCTTCCTTTGTGGATTTTCTCTTTGCTCCGTACCATTCTCTTTTCCAAGTTGTCACCTCCACCCATCCATCAACGGTTCCTCCTTCCACCCCCTTACTAGTCTATTACCCCCTACCAAAATGAACAGTGGAAAAGCTTTGACCGTTCAACCAGTTTATTGTTACACAGGTGGACGACACGAAACTCTCCTCCCCCTTTTCACCATTCACTTTCATGATTTACCATTCTCTTCCCCCCTTTTTCCTTTTTTTCTTTCTTTCTTTTACTTCTTTCTTCTACACTTCTTCGTTCTCCTTGCTGCCTGGCACAAAACTATTTCGACGGGATACCCGATTGAGCTTGGCACGAAAAACCTTCTTCGCTCTCCTAGCACTCTCTATCTTTCTTTTTATGTATAATATATTATATACAGGTGTATGCATATATATCTAGATATATAGGGTGAAGAAATGATAAAGATATTTTCTCTTAATATTCTTCCATTTTTTTCTGTTTAAAATTTTAATTTAAAAAAGTAACGTAGAAATCGAGTTCGTATATCGTTTGAGTATTTTCTTTCATATTAAATTTAGATCTATTTTTTAGAAAACAATCCAAAGTATTGTAATTTTTAATAAAATTAACAAATTTCTTTCTCATATATTTAAATTTCTAAAATATCTTAATTAATATGAAAGATACCCTGAAAATATATAATCAATATTTTGCCACGATTAAATAATACGAAATATTATATAAAACATATCTCCATTCAAGTTTGATTATTGTATACTCAATTACAGTTAACTCTTCAACAAGAGTATTCAGAATAGTCATTTTTATTAAGTCACCCTGTATATATATATATTGCTCTATATATACATGTTTATTGTTCCCACCGAAAATGGTTTAACAATAGAGCTATAGAGAAACTTATTGGCATTGATGCTACTCTCTCAGCTGTGCTTTTCGCGGCTTCCCAAGGCTTCCCAACTATTCCCTTCTCCATTTCCTCCGATTAAATCTTCAAAAGAAGTCGTGCTTTAAGGGACATGGCAAACGTTAGGAGGGAGAAATACGCGAAGTACATCAACACTCAGTCCTCGATCAGTTATAAACGTGTATATTTGTGACTATATATATATATATATATACATATGTATGTAGGTATTCTCTGACTTACTTGTGTATATACACGCATTGCTCGTGTAAGGACGCTCGAGTAATTTGCCGGTATTTCGACGTGATGTGGGTTTCCACTCGGTGAAGCGTATGATCGCATGCCAAGAGGAAAGAGTGAAGTGGAACCTTTGATTTTCTCTTCCTATCCTCTTTCTCTCTCTATCCCTCCCTTCTTTATTCTTCTCTACCTCTTTTTATTTTCCCTTTTTCACTCTTTCTTATTCTCTTTTATCGTCTTTTGAAGTTTTACGAATTAATGTGGTAGTCTATGAAAATTGATCATAGTATCGACTAAAATTTGAATACGATGTTTCTTTTATAGTTTCTTGTACGATCCAAAAGAATTTTTTTTTATTATTATTCACCTTTATAGGATATAGATATTAAATTCGTAAAGAGAATATTTTTATATCCTCGAATAATTTGCCATATATATATCGTAGTTTTTGATTACTAAATATTAACTTGTTATTAAATTACTATATAAATATATATTGGGTTGTTCGTAAAGTGTTTGCAGATTTTTAGAAAATTGAATGATAAAAAAAATTGTAATAATTTTCTACGCTTGCTAAATATTATTTTATATGAATTATCATTATTATTTGATTTGTTTTCAACGATTTTGAGTTAATTTTATTTTCTAACTCACATCGGTAAGAGAATTGACATAGTGAAATCAGAAAAATTGTAGCACATAGGTACGTTAGAGAAGAGATAAGAAAATGGTTGGTCCTGTTCGGTCGTGTAAACTCGACGACTTTTCGCATCCCATTCGTTGCGAGGAAACGTAAATAGAATCTTTCGATGTGTTTCTCTCGTTCTTTCTGTTTCTTTTTCTCTTTTTCTTCGCACTCGACAAAAGAAAGAAAGAACGAAGGAACGAACGAACGAACGAACGAACGAACGAACGAAGGAAAGAAGGAACGAAGTCGATATCGCCATATGCTCGCGAAACTCGGTCAACTTTTCTACTTTTCTGTTGTCGTTTTTCCTTACCTCTTTTCCCGACAGCTTGTCGCGAAAACATTGAATACGGTTTACGATCTCTCTCGGGTACGCAAAAATTGAAAACATCGAGAATAAAAAAAAAAGAAACAAGGAGAAAGAGAGAGAGAGAGAGAGAAAGAGAGAGAATATTTTTTCTTCTTTTTCTATATTTGTATTCTTTATCATCCACTTTTCTTGTCTTTCTCATTCCTTGTCTGACGTTCCCTCGACTTTTAATCAAGTTATCTTCCATATACACGAGAAAGATAGTTCTTGTGTGTATTGTGAAAATAGCATCAATTTGGTCTAGAGAAAAAGAATCTTTTGTATATATGTATGTATATGTATGTATGTTATTTAATTGAATTGAATATTTCTGAATATTTTTTTTTCCATTATTGATTTGTTTTACTTTTCTATTATTATATTTCATTTCCATTTGTAAGTGTTTTCATATGGAATAAAAATGTCTTTTTTCTTTTATAACAAATACATTCATTTAGAAAAAAAAAGAAGAGTTTTTTTTTAGAAATGTATGGCATGAGGTGTAAAATAATAAACGTCAAACGATGAAAACAGAAATAGAGGGGAAATTATGGGCTTTTAATATTTAATCGAATTTATCATTTATAAATATTTAACTATCAACTGTCGGCTCATATTCTATTTTTAATTTTATTATATTCTCATTCAAAACTATTTTCGTATGATAAAAAAACTGGAAAATAGATTATTGCGAAGAAAAAATATATTCTCTTTTAAAAAGGATCTAATTTTCTTTCTATACCTACCAATCCTCGTATTTACACGTTTTTATCTCTTCCTGTATTTAAAAAACAAATGTTCCGTTAGTCAATGCCGTTCTATCAGATCTAATCTACGAATCAAATTTCAATTGAATACTATATTATACTCTCCTATCGGTAATTCTTATATTACTTTGCTCAAATATTTAATTATGTATTATTTCGTATTTGCTCGAACCGATATCTGTACAGTTATTTCACGAATTAATGGAATCCCATTTGTTAACGGTATCATATATACATATATATAATATATGTTAGATATATGAAGTATGTATGCGAGACGTGCATAGGATCAAAATAAGAGATACAAGAATAGAAGGAAAAGAGCATGCGAGGGTGTCGAGAAGTGGTGGAACGGGGGTAAAAAAAAGAAAAAGAAAAAGAGCAATGTGGGGCTCGTAGTCGGTCGACGTTGAAACGAGAGACGAGACGAGACGAAACCATAAAGAATTTACGAGAGAAAAACAACGGGCTCGGCCACTCTATAGCGTTACGGACGATGCATCAAACCATCCTTTCTATTCTCAAGCACTCGTACCTACCCCTACCATTTTTTCTCCTTCTTTTCTCATCCCTTTTCTTTATCAGGAAAGAGAGAGAAAAGAGAGTTCCTTTTATCCGTCGTTCGCAGGCACGCTCGTTATTGCGAATCGTCACGCGAAAAAGTCCACCCCCACACCCGTCTCCTCCCGTCCTTCTACTCGCGAATCCTTTCACGTCCATTACGAAGAAACAACACGAACGAATACCAAGAATGGCGAACTTTTCGAACCCTTTTTTCTCTTCTATCCCTCATTTTTTTGTCGCTTTAAATCTCGCGACAAACACTAGAGAAGGATTGACGAATTTTTATTCTTTTTAACCGATCGCTAGGGTGTTTTCCAATCGTTGATTATTTTTTATTAAAAACGTTTTTAAGTCTGTATTTGAAATTTATTTACTTTCTTTTTCTTCAGATTTTTCGAAACAACGATTACTTTTAATTATCGTCAATGATAATATCTTCGAAGATGTAAGATTTATTTATAAATATGTAAATATATTTGTCATTATTTTTCAGAAAAAAAGGAAGTATAAGTAGATGAAACATTTGATAAATGTAAAAAAAGGAAAGAAGAAAAAGGACCATCACTAGAGATAACTTTGACTAGTCATTTTTTAATGTAAAAAAAAGAAAAAACGAATATCCATTGACACAGAATATTGAAAAAAATAGAGGGAGAATGATAGAAAAAGAAACGTTGAATACATGTTGAAACGGAAACCTCGACGATGCTCTCATGGCAAAACTCGTTGACGAACTTTCAATTAATCGGGCCCGCAGTTCTCGCTTATTTACACTGGCCAGGAATGCGGCGACAGTGGCGGCTTTTCCCATTTCTATGTGAAAATAACTCGCACGCGTGGTTTTGCTCTACACGATCCTCTCCTGTCATCGAGAAACGTCGATACGATCGAAATATTCGATCCGTGATTTGTAAAACAGTCGCGATTTCTGTATAAACAGAGAAGAAGTGGAAGACTACTCACTCCTCGACGATTCTGCTCTCGTCAATTTTTATTTCCTACTTCACCCCGTTTTTATCCTTTTCAATATTGAATTGTATTGAGAAAGAAACAAAATAATAATATAGAAAGAGTACCCCAAAAATTATTTTACCGAATAAATCAAAACTAGAAACAACAAAATCAATTGATATTCATTTATTTCATTGAATTATAATATCTTTTATCTTATATTATTAACAATCTTTAATCTTCCAAATGTGTTTAATCATTTAAACACATTTTAACGGGGATAACCTTTAATCATTAAGAATATATCCGATTGTAGACATTCGGTAAATTAATTTAACAATCTGATGATATTAACACTTGGTTGTTTAACCCATTAGAGAAACTTTGAAGAAACTGCCGTAAGTGTAGTTAAGTTTAGATACTATGTGGAAAGTAAACGAATTAGTTTAATCAGCGTAGATCAGTTAAGTGTTTTCTACGTAGTCGTGTAGGTTGCACGAATGAGTATAGATATTTTAAAGTCTAGTTTCGTAGATCATTTTTATTTACTTTCTTTATTTCAACAGAAAACTGTAACATATTTAAGTCTTTGCAGATTTCATCATTTCGAATATACATCACGGAATGTTAACAACTGTTATCATCGTCGGCCTTCTTTTATCCTTTTCATCTTGACTTCTTTTTTTCTTCTTCACAAGTCTTATTTGAAACGTCTTTCCAGAGTTCTTCGTCCCCCTCCCTTCCACCGAACCGCACTCATCCGTCTTTGCCGTACGTCGAGTCCTAGCGACAAGAGGAATATTTCAAGCGTGACTTTTACACCCTCGACCCTATTGCATCCCGTCGTAGTGGATGATATACTCAACGCATCTTTATAAACCGTTTGAACGTAAAGGAACGGTGAATCCTACTCTTGAGAAGAGAAAAACGTGGTGTAAGTAAATGTGGTAAAGAATAGAGTCAAAGAAAGACAGGAAAGGGTTTGGGGAATGGCGTGGGGGAAAGAGGAGAAAGAGTAAGGAGATAGAATGAAGAATGAGCAATGGTTGAAGAAAAATATGATAACGTCTTACAAAAGTTCAGTCTCGGGAGAATCCCTTAGAATCCTTACACAACTTCAAACATTTTCAGAATAAAATCATTATTTCAAATACACACACACACACATATATATTTATAAAATTATTCGTGTTAATTTAATTTGAAAGAAAATATATCGTATTTTAAATAGTTATAACATCAAGTTGATTTATAAAGAATTTATTGACAATTAAAACCTAATACTTATTTATACGAATCAATAGATGTGTAGCTCAATTACACGCGCATTAATAAATTGATAATAAATAGATTTAACAGATTTTTATTTAATTTTTTATTTGGATACAAATATATAGATTTTAAGTAAGTCACCTAATGCTCTTAAAAACTTTCTATAAAGTTCTATACGTATATATATAAAGGAAAACTGTAAAAGTATAAAATTCTCACTTTCTTCTTTGGGAAAAAGATGAAAAGGAAAGAGAAGCCGCAGGATATTCCAAATTTCTATGATATCCGCGTGAATTCGCGGTGAACGAAATTGACGCTGGAAATATTTCAAAAACGCTGACGGGACATTATCTTCGGCCATTTTCCAGGACCCTCTGTGGTCTCCTCTTCTTTAAGGGGGTAGAAGTCGAGCTTCAAATCGAGTAAGAGAGAAAAAGGGAGAAATATAGATAGAGATAAAGACAGAGAGATAGATAGAAGGAGGAAAGGTGGGGAAGAAGAAGAAGAAGAGAAATGCCTGGAGAAAATCGACGATGCTTTCGTATTGGCGATGGCATCTTCTTCCTTCTCGCGTTTGTTTGCGTTCATCTTGGAAAAGGACGAGACTCATATCACAGACTTATCTCACTCTTTCTCTCTCCCTTTCTCTTTCTATGCGAATGTTAAGGGTATTTTCAATGCTCGTCGTTCATATCTCGTATTATTAGAATTTAAGCCATCCTATAGCAAAGTGAACGAACCTAACCACCCTCTTCCATATCCTTCAAATTCACTAGACATTTTCATATCGCTGAAATCCATAATTATCGAGCTTTATTTTTCTATATTTTTCTTCTTCTCCAAATATGTTATTTTAATTCCAAATATAAATCAAATTGAAGTAAATTAATTGTAATAAATGTATAATACTGTATCATTGACGTACATATATATATATATTATTCGAAATCCGTTAGAAAAGTACCATGAATTACTGAATATAAAAAGTAAAAAAAGGAAAAACATTTTTTTTTGTTTTTTTTTTTTAAATAAAATCCACACCGATATTAAATTTCCTTTTAATAATTCATTTAACTGGATTCCTTAAAAATGCATATTACATTCGGGAATACTTTTATTATTTTTAGTAATACTCCGAAGTCTTCCGAAGTCTGTTCTCGTTATTCAATATTTCGTACCCATCAAAATCGTGACAATTTTTAATCATTTTAGCTGCTCAAAGAAACGTAGTCTATCCTTTTCATTAATTTTCCCCAAACAAAATCTTGTATTACTCTATAAATTTAGAACATTCCTATTTTGTAATAATAAACCCAATATAATCTCTTTTCCTCTTTTGTTACGCTTGCAACTAAAATTGATAAGCTTATAAGTTGCAGTTGGCATAAAAGTGGTATCGCGATAAAGAAAATGGCTGTATCTCGATATAATATGGTACATCCATTTTTATTACGTTCCAAACTTTTACGAGACATTTTTAAAAGCTGCAATCTCCTGGTTCGGTTTAACGGCACGTGTCTACGACGTGTTGCACCATTCGCGACAAGCTAGTGGTAGTAAATTAAATCGAGTGGATTATGAAGCAGAGAGTGTATATATGCATAAGAACGGTTTACATTCGATTCGCTGAGAATACATACTACAGCTGTCCTTCTCTCTCTCTCTCTCTCTCTCTCACACACACACTTATACTCTTTCTCTCTTTCCCCCTCTCTCACAACCCTCTCTCTTTCTCTCTGTCTGTATCATTAATCCTCTACGGCTCGAAGAGCAAACGATTTCATAATGGAAATCCGTGACTGATATTTCGAACGAATCGCGGTTTCGTCTGCTTCCGAAATGGATTACATTCTATGGAAGAGTTTAAAAAAAAAAAGAAGAAAAAAGAAATAGAAGAAAAAAAGATTTTAAATAAAAACTAAAAAAAAGAAAAAGGATAGAAAGAAGAAAAATAAAGGACGAGCAAGGGGGAATGGAGCGTGTTTCCAAATGTAAAACGTATCTCGTATATTCATTTCGATGGAATGCAAGAAGAACCATATATGGGGGAAAGTCATTAACTGGATAATATTCGATATATAATGGATTTCATTTTTATTTCATATTTTTTTTCCAATGTTATTTTTTTCCCTCAACTCTTTTTCTCGATTCTTTCGTTTAAATTTTACAGTTCGTGGTTGCAAAGGAAACCGTCGAGGGAAAGAAAAAGTAACGCGCAAGGAAAAGTTTTTAAAAAGAGAGAGAGAGGGAGAGAAAGATAGATAAAGGTGTGGTATTCGATACACGTTCGAAATAAAATTTGACGAAATTTTGCAATGGGATGTTCTACGATACAATTCATTTAAGATAATCCGTCGCGTATAGCTTTGCGCATCTCTAAACTAATTTAAACGAAGAAGTCCGAAGTTTGAAGCAAGACTGGAGGCGACAGAGAGAAAGAGAAGAGAAAGGGAAGGAAGGGGAAAGGTAAGAGAAAATGGAAAATAAACATTCTCGACGTTCGTCGAGTAGAGAAGAATAAAAAAAAGAAAATTACAAGGAGAAACTGACATCTAGTTCTACTGCTGGAACGTCATGTTCATTTCTCTATTTCCTTTAAAATACATTTGATAATAACAAGATAGAAAAATAAAGTAAAAGAGATGGAGGGAGAAAGAGAGTGAGAGAGAAGGCTGAACCAACAAATTGATAAATTTATTATAGAACAGAGTCACAAATAATAATATAATTGTATATCTTGAATTATTATAATTGTGATTTTGCATAAAAGTAATGCGTAAATAAAATTATAAAAATTCTCGTGTTTAAAGTAAATGTTAGATAAAAAATATATGTAACTAAAACGATCATAGGATATTTCTTTTATAATAAAAATATTTCATTTGTATCTCACTGTATAAGTATAGGTATACAAATACAATATCGGAAAGATTCGAGTCTGGATAAAGTAAATGTTTGATCATATAAAGATTGGAAAAGTTCGATTTCGTGAGTGATAAAAATAGTGTCTTGCTTATCTACTGGATGATGTATCAATGTGAAGGAATGGAACGTCGTAATAGAGATGAGAGACAAAATTGAATGAATATCGATTGACCATAGATAGGGGTACGATTAGGATCGTGCTATGTTAACGGAACTTAATCAGTTCCCTTCGATAGCTCGTAACAATACTATACCTCGAAGATTCCCGAGACGGTGATTCTCTATGTGTCACCACGAAAGCAAATTCCCTTCGGCACAATTGGTAAGAAGAAAAGTCGTTAGAAGGGAAGAATCATTTCGATTTTTTCACGTTCGATAGCATCCAACCAGTTTCGAATTCCCCAAAGACTCGTATACCTTTTTGTAAAAAGCTTTTTTTTTCTTTTTATTTCTTTTTTTTCAAATTTTGTATCTACTTTTCTCTCCAAATGGTTTAAAACTGTTTTGCGATCGATGTTTAATTTCTTACACGCATCGTGAATGATAATGCGTTGCTCTTAATTTCATCGATTTGTCAAATGATTTCTCGTAGATTTTGATCTAATATATCATAATTTGATTCTTACATCTACTTTTGGACTAGATTTATTGATCTTGCGTGTTATGTCTGTAAAGATTAGAAATTTTTTACCAAGTCTGACGAGTAGTTTAAAAGTGTCAAATATAACAACGTTTCCTATTTATAAAATTAGAGCAATTAGAAACAACGTTATTTATTATTATTACTATTATTATTATTAATATTACATTAAATCACGATGCTATTGAAGCAAACTATTTCAAACGAAATCATAAAGACAATAGATAGAAATTGATAGAGCAATTAATCACATATGTTTCGTGTATTTGTCGATTACTTCATTACTATGTCATCGAATAATTATATTTATTAATAGCAATTTATCGTTAAAGGAACGAATGCAGCCGCTCGTTTCCGGTATAACTCATGTCCAAGCCACAGCAAATAGAGATGGATAGGAAATGAATGACAAAAGTTCCATTGTAATTCAATGAGAGAGATAATTGGTTACGTTTCGAGGAACGATATTAATAGTTACGTCAAATTAATATACATATTCATACATATATAAACATATATGTGTTTTGGTCAGAAATCAAATAGACAAAGATGTAATTTAACATATTTACATATTTAAAATGAAATAAATATAATAAACAAGTTTATTGATTAAATATACACGTGGTGTTGTATAAAATGTTAGGAAAAGAATATATTGCAAGAAAAAAAAAGATTAATCATACGAATTATAAGATTAAAAATAAATAGAGGAAATAAGAAAGAATACTCGAAATGAAATCTTGATATCCAATTTTAGTTTTTTTAGTACTAGTTTGAAAATTTCCTTTCGTAGTTCTAGATAATCGATTTTCGATACTCGAAATAGTATCGAAAGAAAAGAAAGAGAGTGAAATTTCTGACTACAACGTCTATTCTCGTCTTTTTCAAGGTATCTCTTTACTCTTAACTGGAAGATTGTTGGAGGCTGCAAGGCCAAAGCCAAAGCCCATTTCAGGATTTGAAGTCCAATCTGATTCGAAAGGGACTTGGACACAATGTTCCGATCCGATTCGATTCGAATCGTTGCTAGAATGATTCCTCTTCAATACTCCTACGTCGCATCGTATATCTTTTTAAATTATTTCCTTCATAAAAACCATTCCACCCATTATGTTGGGTATTTAAAATTAATATAAAATTTATCATATTTGCACATATTCATCGTAATCTTAAAAAAAATAAAATAAAATAAAAATTTGCAACTATCGTATATTATTTAGAATATATTGTTACTTTATTTATTTAATTCTGTGAAAATCTCAATGTACTTATAAGTGTGTTAGAGTTGAAAGTTAGTAAAATAAATGTTAGAATGAGATATTATGAATTTGTATACAATTTTCTTAACCTATTATGTGGATTTCAAGGGTGTTAAATGTGATTACGGAAGGAGGATAGCAAAAGCGTAAGCTTCAAAATGATCTACGAGTAGTTGGAGATACTTCGGGGGAACGAGTACGACGCGACGTACGAAATTATTCGCTGTTGGAACTAAATCAGCCAGTTGGAATTGTACGCCGTGGTAGAAGCAACGTTCAGGCATGAAATTTAATCAAGGTCGCCGGAGATGCACATACGTATGTATGAATGTATGTATCTATGTATGTAGATATGTATATATGTCTCTAACCATATTGAAACGAGCGAACTTGAAAGTTCGATGAGTTTAGAATGATCTCTTAGTTTGAACACTACATTATATCACATTATTATCATATATCTTATTATATTATTATATGTTATTTATCGTATTAACACTATATTATATTACATTGTTATCATATATTTTATTAATATTATTATCGATGACTTCCGCATCTTCGTGTCGATATATTCAATTGGATAAGATCAAAGAGAATGCATTTAACTTAACAGACTTCAGTTTTTCCGCTCTACAAAGCTGGAATTTTCAATTTTCCGTAAGTCTACATTTATCGTTGACAAACGCCGAACTCTCCTCGACTAGTAGTCTCTCTTTCGTTTGCACCGTGCGATTTCGAATACCGTGTACGAGTCGTCCGGTAAATAAAGCGTTTGGCTCGCGTCACCCTTGCAAGAGATCAAAAGAAGTCGATCCGATTGATTTCTCTGTTCTATTTTGTGATCTTCCACCAAGTTATACGCGCCTGTGTTAATCAGAAAAGTACTAGAAGTTTTATCTTACAGTAAGAATTGATAATAATGCAAGCACGCAAAAATATTATAACACGAAACAAGATAAATGATATTATTATCTTTCAACGTATTTATATACAAAAATTTGTAAAATTTGATACTTCGATTCGCTGCATATACAAATTCGTGATCGGATAATAATTAATAATTAAAGACAGATTCAACAGAACTATTTATAATACATATACATTTATTTTCTATATTGATATCAAAGAGATAATCAGATATATTTTAATGTTACATTAAGCATGACTTTTATTTTTATTTAATAAAATATAATTTCTTTCCCTAGAATTTTCGTTTGAAAAAAATCTCAAAAGTATGATCGAAATAAAAATGACAAGATAGTTGACTAATAATATATATATATATATTTTTTTTTGTCTTCCACGAGAATTCAGCGTAAAGATCGTATCGAGTTTCTCTTGGATATCTTTAGAAAGGCTAAAGAAGAACTGATATCGAGGTTTCTCTTTTATGCCAGAAAAAACAGAAAGTAATAACGGTGGGTATTAATCACACTGAGACGACCAAATAATTTTCTCGCCCTTTGCGACACGACGTACGCGTTACAAGAGATGTTTTCCTATCTTTCTCGCTCACTTTCTGTGTTTATCCCGTTATCATGAGTCAGACAGAGAAAAAAAAAAGAAAGGGAGAGAGAGAGGAAAAAGGTATGAGAAAGGTTTGAGGTTCACATCGTGAAGATAATAAGGTAGAAGAAAAGCCGAGATAGAAAAAGAGAAAGAGAGTAAAAGAGAGAGGGAGAGAAGGAAAGAAGAACAGAGAGAGCCAACATCAAGATAGAAAAAGAGGGTAGATAGAAGAGGGTGCTGCAGTCGATGGAACACAAATGGAGAGAAAAAGGGGACAGTGCATAATGTAAATGAAACTCCCCTCCCCATCAGTTCCATCCTCCCTCTTCATCGTTGCTATCTCTTCCACTCTTCATCTCATCCTCTACGTCATCGTTGCAGCTGCACCTGAACATTTTCCATCTGCATCGTGGAATACAGATATTTCAGTGGCATCGGCTTTTTTCTTCTTCTTCTTCTTCTTCTTCTTCTCCTTCTTTTACTTCTACTTCTTCTATTACTTGTCGTAGAAGAAGAGAAGGAGGAAAAGGAGGAGGAGAAGGTGCAGCTTCTCTGCTTATAAAACCGAACTTCGACAGTTTTCCCTTCCTCTCACACTATTTTTTCTTTTTTCTTTATATATATATGTATATATATATATGTGTATATATATATCTATCTCTTTCTTCTCTCCTTTTCTCGGTTGCAGACTTCGGGAAAGTGGTACGTGGTCGAAATTTAAACGTGACGAGCATACAGTGCTTTCCGTTTCTCGCTATTCCCGACTTTCTAAACTCGCACCTCCGACAGCCATCTCTTTTATCCACCCCCTGCTTCCCTCCTCTTATCCTTCCTTCTCTTTCTCTTTCCTTCTTTATTTCTCTGTGCTCTATTTCGCTTCGTGGTTTCCACTTTTCTAGCGAGAAGAAAAGAGAAATCGAGGAGAGGGGGCTGGAGGAGGAGGAGGGTTTGGAGCTTTTTCTGAGTGTGTATCGTGATACGTAAAGGCCGATGATGGAAACTGGTAGGATTCGGATGTTCATCGTAAATGTGATATTTATCGTAAAGCATACATATATTTTCGTATATATATACACATAGGTGTATATTATATGTATGTGACGATTGTGTTATATTATATTAATCAACGTTCTAGTTTAATAATCGTTTAATTAGAATTATTGTAATAATTTATTGTTATTTAAGTGCGTCTGTGTGTGTGTGTGTATTTTGTACGTATTAGGATTATATATTATCCTAATTAGAACTGCAATATTGTACGGTTTTTAGATTTGATTGTTATAAAAAGTTGTAATTAATGTCGATGATAAACTTTTTACAACATTATTAAAGCTAAATGATAATATTGTCAATCCAAATCTATGTTTAAAATTTTTTTAATTAATCCTATGTTAAATAATTATGATAAAATGGTTATTACAAATAATCGATAAAAATGAATTATGTACGAATTTTTCACCAACGTTCCGTAAGACGTCGTAAAAGATAAAAAGTAAGTTTTTAAGGGAATCCATTTCTTTTCGGTTTCAATTTCATACGCCTCATTTTCGTCTCAATTTGAACGACTTCTCGTAAAAAGAGAACGGGACGGAGAAAAGAAAAGAATCCTACTTAAGACTTAACTGGGTGAGCAAACGATAGTAAAGTAGACAACGCAAAGAGCAATTACATATAATGAAAGTATTCAATGTAGTAAAAAATCGGTTTATTAGACAATTTGCTTTGTCCCAATAAATGATTAGAAAAAAGAAGAGAAAATAAAGAAAATGGAATCTTATGCTACTCGTTTTTGATACTTTACTTATTATTACGTTAATTCTTATCGTATATTATTAATTTTTCGTATTAAATAAATATAAATAAAAAAAGGGAAGAAAAAAAAGAATGTAAAATCCTTAAGAGAGACATAGAGAGAGAAAGTCAGAGACGAGGAAATTTAAT
Organism: Mischocyttarus mexicanus; assembly: GCA_023678845.1. Classification (NCBI taxonomy): domain Eukaryota; kingdom Metazoa; phylum Arthropoda; class Insecta; order Hymenoptera; family Vespidae; genus Mischocyttarus; species Mischocyttarus mexicanus. The sequence goes on from JACGTP010000009.1 coordinate 3,297,443, forward strand.
TTATTTTATTGTAGTTATAATCCACAAAGGGGTTCCCTTTCTCTGGCATACTTTGCCGAGCTGACGCCAAAAGAATCGAAGACCGAAAGAGAGTGAATAGAAAGAGGAGAAAGTGGAGGAAGAGATGGAAGATAGAGAGGAAAATCTGTGAATTTCCTTTTCCCCCAAAACGCACGACACGCTCGGCAGTGTGCAATCGACGTTGAAATTTCGCGGTGGTCATCGTTTTACCGTCCTCGAACGCGCGAATGGTCGGAGAGATTGCCGAAGTGGCCGAGCCGACGGTGAATCGAAGATTAATTGCGCGATTCATCGGCTTCTATCGTCGTTTCTACGTCTATCTCTCTTCCTCTCTCTCTTTTTATCTCTTTTTATTTCTTTTTATCTCTCCTGGTCTCTCTTTACTTCTCGTTTTCTCTCATTTATGCTTTTCTCTCTCTCTCTCTTTCTCTTTCTATCTTCCTTTTTGATTTCTCTTATATTCTATTCTCTCTTTTTCTTTCTCTCTCATTACATCTTCTCTTTTTCTATCTATTTCTACATATCTCTTTTTTTCCTTTTTCTTTCTCTCTCTTCTCTCTTCCTCTCAGTTCTCCAAGAAAACTTACAATCTTTAATACCACTTAATTTTAAATAATTTTAATAGTACTTACTAGAAATAAATCATTTTTAATATCATTTTATAATTTGCAAATTTATCTTCCAAGTGAATCTATTCGAATTTAATATCGTTAACATGATTATTAACCACGAATTCATATTACTTTGAAAATGATATATATTGCAATATAGTAAGTGTCATTTAAAATTTAAAAAGAGGACTCTAATTTAAAATTTAATCGATATTGGTTTGAAATAATCTGTCCTTAAATAATTAAATTGGCGTAATATTTTCAAAATGTTAAAATGATTTAAAATCAAATATTATTCATGGTGTTGGAAGTTGTAAAACGAAGGCACTGTATATGTTTACATTGGCGGTGTATAGGTTGATGCAATCTATTTACAATGAAGACGTTACTAATGTGTGAAAGTGTAGATCGTGATATCAGTACACGTCCCTGATGTTGAATGTTTCAACGCGTGTTTGCGATGGAAAACGTCCGTTTGGGGTGTTGTTCGTGTTACAACCGTTGTTCTACGAACATCGAATAATCGAACGCACGGTTGTTCCAGTTAATAGACATCGTTTCCCTTAAAGCGTTCAACCAGGATCGTTACTAATTAACACATTGAAAAAATAGAAAAATGTTGTATAATATGTACGAACTTAATTAAACAAATTTTGTAATTTTTTTTTCTATTTTTTTTTGACCTTTCTCTACTTTTAATTATATCGATAATGAGTTTATACATTTTGTTTCTACAATATATACATACGTGGCATATTTAATGCATATATATGTATATATATATATATATATCTTTCGAGTGTTTAAATATGAATGAGTATAATAGGAACCGGAAAAAAAAAATGTTTTTGGAAATAGTTGGAAATCGAGAGAACGTAATAATCATCAACGATAGGTGATAGCACTAATGCATTTTCGATTATCGACTACCACCACTAGTTTCGATCAGACCAAGTTAACCAATTCCGAATTTGCATCTGTTAGAGTATTCGTGAGAGCGAGAACGGTGACATAATCGACGTTCGCCATCAAATTACGCGGCTCGCTCGATCTCGATGCGTATTTGCACGCTCGATTCTCTTGAGAAATTTCGATACTACACGTCAAACACCTCTTTCCTTCTCTGATCTAGTTTCTTCCAATTAATATAAATATTAACTATTTTAATTAAATTCTAAATAAATCTATATAATAAGATTTAATTCAAATTTAATCGAGGAAAGTATAATTCGATTATTTATATATTAATTAATTATAACACAAACATTGTGTCAAGATTTTTAGGTAAATATTTTAAGATCTAGTATATTTAAATTAAAATAAAATATAAATTCCATAAATCGATGTTTCAATTTTTTCTCATAATGCGAGCGTAATGGACGGAGGATTAATTTGTAGTCGATTTATTATTCTCTCATTATCAAATATTTAGAACGAATCATTTTTTAAATAGATCCAACATTCAATTAATTTTTCTTTATAACATTTTATATTTTTCATTGCTTTTGCAGAAAATTATGATAAAAGTCGTGTTAATGATCGAGTAAACGTCAGCTAGAAAGTCTTAACTTATATCTTGGAAGTTTCAAAAGAGTCTCGAAAATGATAAAGCATTTGAGAAAAAAACCGAGGAAGGAGCGAGCGAGCGAGAGAGAGAGAGGATGGAAAGAGGGTAAGATAAAAAGAGAGAGATAGAGAGACTTTTCGGCACTAAGGACATGAATTATTTTCCAAGCTTGGAACAGCTCGATAAATTTCCACGGTAAGTATCAAAGTTCGGCGAGGCGCGAAAGAAAACGCAACACCTGTTAGCTACGTGCCGCTGCTTATGGCATTAAGAAGTTACTTTAAAATGCTATGCATAGAGAAGGGAAGAATCCCGGGGCGAATTTGCAGGTTATCTCTCTCGAAAACTCAACTCTTATATTATATCTACCTGTATTTTTTTTATTCTTTCTTCCTCCCTTTTTTTTTTTTGCAGAAATTGTACTTCTCTCTCTTTCTTCCCCTTTTCTATTCTTTTTTCTTCTTTTCATACTTTTTATCGTCTTTTTCACTCAATGCTAAGGTAGGTATATACTTTCTCGTTTGCGAGAGTTAACAGGGATCGTCGATAAAACGCGCGTGTCAGCACGCTTAATCGATCTTCTATTTCCATCTTTGTATTTGTTCTTTCCATCGATGCTGTAGATTCCTAACAATCGTGTTCAAACTTTCCGAGTGGGAATAAGGGACAGACAAAAAATTGATTTTCTCCTATATGTAAAACTTCTCTAATCGAACTTTTTATAATGCTAGATTTATACGTACCTATTTTAAATTATTTTATAACTAATATCAACCCCTATAACATTTTGTAATTTTAAAAAGTTTCATGGATCAAAAGCAAAGTTATCCAAAATACTTTACGAACAAATTAACTTATGACATTATAATTCTTAATACTTTTCTATTCAAGAATATATAAGAAATGAATTCTTATACAAATGTCATAGTACCTTGTTTAAAAAAAATACCGATGATCTTAAAAATTAACTAATCGAAAGTAATCCTTGCAATACCGTAACTTTACTCTGAACATTTTCTCTGTCAAATCAAAAATAACTTATTACACTTTGTATATTTAAATAAATAATTTATAAAGAAAAAAAATTCTATCGAAATACGATGATAGAGAAAAACGAAAGAGAAAAGAAATATGTACAGAACAATTTCAAGATTGATAAAGATCATCTTCTTCCAGACAATTTATCATCTTGTTTCTCAAGAGTATTTCGGTAGTCTAGAGGGGTTAAAGTTCGATTTTCAAACGTAGACGTGATCATTGCTCCAGGCGACGTGTATTCAAGCAAACTCTGACGGATAGTTTCAACTTGAGACTTTTGCTTTCTAGACATAGCGACGAAGGGTTTCTAGAAGATAGAGAGAGAGAGACAGAACTAAAAGAGAAGGATAGATAGAAGGGAGAGAAAACCACAAGCTGCTTCCTGGCTCTACGAGTTGCAACTGTAAACACTGAGATCAATTTAAACTCAGATCTCTGTAATCAAGAGCTCGAATGGCTAGATCGCTGTTAGGGTGTGAGTATCCAGAAAGGGAATAGGAAAGTTTTGAACGGTGGGTTTCTCTCATGGTTTATCTCTCTTTCTCCCTAAGCCCTTACATCTACGAGAAAGATCGAAGAGAATAGGACCACCAACAGTTTCATGTTCGATCTTCGTTAACTTCGGACCTTTGCGTAAAGCATTCGCGCGATTCCTTCCTTAAATTATTGTTACAAATACACAGGTTTTAGGATAGTATTTATTAATAAAAATATTTATAAAACAATACAAATCGTAATGGATAATGAAATTTTGCTATTAGCTGGTCTATCGTTTCGCCACCTAAACAAGGTTTACGAAAATCGCAATTGCATTTCGAAAAGCAAGTATGTTCTGCTTGGAATACTTTTTCTTTTCTTTACAACAAAATGTTCGAGAGATAATTGCGTGTAGAGAACTTCGTACGGGACACCTCTTTATATCTTTACACCAAGTATTACGTAGAGATACCTAAATGTTTTTCATACAATTTTTTGTCTTATTCGTACGCGAGAAGAGTTCAGAAACGAAACAAAAAAAAGGTAAAAAAAAGGAAAAATGAAAAACAAAAAAAAAATACAAATGGCCAGTGGTTAATGGCCTTTCTAAAATCGTGGATGAAGCGTCCCTTGCATACGGGAAAAGAGGGATATTGTTACAGGGATGTCCGCAACACCTGACACCGCCAAATTTTTCGTCGTCATCGAAAGCATATATCTCTGTAGCTGCCAACGTTGAAAACACGCGCACATTTTTTTTGTTTTTAATATTTTTTTACCACCTTCTCCTCCTCTTCCTTTCTAACTATGTCCCCCTTTCATGCCGCACTCACCCACCTCTGCGTCCTCTTTCCCATTGCTACGATCTCTCCCAACCCCTTAACGTCTCCCGTTCCCCTACGCTACCACCGCTTTCTGTATGTCCTTTTCCAAATGAATTTCGTTGAGATTTTTAAAACGTACCCGCCGATAAAAATCGCATCGCACGAGGTCGATGCCATCACTGCTGCTGTGCTTGTCGTTCGATAACTATGCGGAAATGCGAGAAGGTATGTATACACGGAATCACAACATTTCAGTTAGATTCACGGTATAGGATTAAAATCATTTCCAAGCGTGGCTTTTAATGTAAGTGGATAAGAAAATATAGAATATAATATATCTTATTTATTATTTAAAACGAATACTTAAAGTTCTACTCTTTGTATGATACTTTTATTTTAAATTATTTTTAAATAAACAATAAATGTTTCCTTATTTGTAAAATTAGAATTCAAACAAAATTATATTCATATAATTATTGGTATATTTAACATAATATCTAATAATTGTTATATAAATAATATCCTTTTCAATGGTAGAAAAGTTATTCTTTTATTTGGGAAAATAATTAATTATCATCTAACAAGAGTATCATGATTTTTGTATTATTATCTTCCCGAGTAAAGTAAATTCGTTTAGTAATTTTTACGATCTATGTAATTGAAGTATGTCAAAAACAAAAAATAAATAAGTAAGAAAGAAAAGTAAAAGTAAAACTGAAAGAAAAAAATAAATAGGGAAAGAAAGAAAATGTGTTAGAGGTACTATATTACATTTTCTGCATTGTTGGTCGAAAAGTTTTACTTAAAGAGAATATCAATGCTCACGAGTAGAGTGCAAAGTACTCTTTGCGAACTCTAGAAAAGTAACAAGTAGCTGTTACTTCGCATACACCTTCTCGTTTTGTATCCCGTCTCGAACAATCAACGGAATTTCGTCGAGTATACGTATTCCGTGGTTAAAGTTTCAAGTAGTAACTCTACTCATTTAAAATATCTCAACTCATCTTTCTCTTTCTCCCTCTCTCTCTCTCATTCTTGATCCTTATCCGTTTCTCTTTTCAACGTATTAAGAAAAATAAGGGAGGAACATCGAAGTGATTTTTCGTGATGAAGGGCTGAAATTTATTTCACCTCAAGTGTACTTTCCTTGAGTGTGAGTGAGAGAGAGAGGAGAAAAAAAATATCCTCGAAATAATTAAGAAATTATTAACGAAGTGTAAAAATGGACGAAAAAGGAGAAGAAGAAAAAAGAAAATTGGGATTAAAGTGTAACGAATCGCTCACGGATAAAAAAATGAAGAAACCTTTCTATATATTTGAACGCAATGAGATGATGATCCAATGAAAAGTGTGTTTCATCTCTCAAGTATTTTGACCTCGGTGGAATCGTATAAAAGTTGATGGAAAATATGAGAGTATCGATATCGCGTGGTACCGAAACTTACCTACGTGTTGCCTCGACGCGGTGGTATTATAAATATGTCACTGATAAATCACGTTGTTTATTCGTTTTTAAAGCAGAAAGAAAAATAGAAGGAGAGAAGGATAAAGATAAAATAAATCATATTTTTTCAGCTTTAACTAACTAACTTATCTAATGTTTTTTTTTAACTATAAATTTCTATAAACAAAAAAAATTAAATCTCTTTCAAAATTCTTAGAGATAAATTTTAGTATATAAATATTTAAGGTATTAGCTGCATCCTAATTGATTTTTTGATTCAATTTGGAGATACCTGTAGAAATTGTAATTTATTTTATTTCTGGAATTGTTTGAATACTTAATAGGTAAAAATTGTTAAAATCATTATTACAATATTATTTATTGTATTGATTGTATTAACTTATATCCTGATATTAAAAATAGTTATTTACATGTATCAGCTGGTCAACAATATGTTACGTTTGAACTGTCTTATAAACTCATGAAAATAAGTAGATTATCAAATATCGTTGGACTTCGATTGATCGGTTGACATTTATTCAAAGTCTCTCGATTAATCGAGGTCACTTCTGAGTTCACATTTAAGTATTACTAGAATCATAGTTACTAAAAATCTAATAATCTATAAATAAGAAATTGCACGTTAATAGTAAGATAATTTTTTATTGTCATTAAATGTTGAATTAAATCTGTCTAGAAATTCATGAAAAATAATTAGATTATAGTAGGAATGGAGATAATGAAAAACTTAACGAAGCTAATAAAGTGAAAGATAGACGGACAGATAGACAGAAAGAAAGATAAAAAAAGAAAGAAAGAAAGAAAGAAAGAAGGATAGAAAAGAAATAGAATAAAAATCGATAAGAAACGAACGCACACAGATAACATATCCGCAGTCACATACTACGGAAACGTAAATAACTATTATACACATGATTGTATTAAGTTTCCGTTCACGTATTTTAGCCAGTTCTCTTTTACTCGAAAGAAGGAAGGAAGGAAGGAAGGAAGAAAGGATCGAGAATCCAACCAACGACTGGCCAACACGTTCTACCGATCGAAGAAGATCGATATAACCAACGAAGAAACGACGGTGTATCGAAACTTTCGAGAGTCACCAAACGTCTTTTACGCCCTATCTCTATTGTCCCTGGATTTATGGAAAAGGAAACTGACCTAACTTCACTGTCGTCTTTGTCGTCGCCCGAACGATAAATTCTATAACTCTAGCACGAGAGAAGATAAGCGTTTATCCTACTCGTTGTTTTCTGATTTATGGAAAGTATATATATATATTGTATGTGTATATATAGGTATGTAACTTTCTTAACAATTCGTATATATTCTTTGAGAAAATTACTTTGGCTCCTGCAATTTCTTACGATACAATCATGGAAGTGTCTGGCCAACTGACAATGAGATTTACTTTTATAAAAGTAGAAAAAGAGCAGAATAAGGAAAGGTGAATGAACTATTCGTTTTGTAAGCTAAAAAGAAAAGAGAAGAATAATTAAATAGAAGTTGCATGATTAATTATTTTCTCAGTAATGGTATTCGAATACATTTGTTCATTATTTTTTTAAGAATATATCTAAGCAGTCTTGAAGTCATTTCAATTAGGAATCTACGATATTATTCGTTGTAGAACAATCTTAAAAGTTAGTATCATTTTCTAGTTGCATATAGGTTGAGTTTATATTTTTTAAATCATGAAAGAGATATTTCATCGAAGAAAAAAGGAATAAAAAATTCTGGATAAAATAATACATTACAATTTAACGATGATCACCATCGATTCTTTCTAATCTTCTCGTAGTGAATTAAGAACATAACTCATGGTGGTATTTAAAAAGTTTGTAGGATTTGTCTACAATAAATTAAACGTATTATCCATACGTTTTTTTTTTTTGAAGTCATCTGGTGTACTATACATCGACTGTTTGCACGGAACGAGTGCTGGCGGCCTCGGGCTAAACTCTAAAGGCGAATTCTCTTCACGCTTCTAAGAACGTCGGGAAAACCTTCCGGAAGAACATCTCCGGTCCGGTGATTAAGTTACCTCTCCACTGAAGATCCGTCAAACGTCCTTCCTTTTTTTTTCCTCTTTCTCACTTTCTGTGCGCTTCTTTTTTTTTCTTTCCTCTCCTTTTCGTTATCACTAACGTATCTTTCTTCTACTCTTTTACAACGAAAAGAGTGTGACGAAATTTCTCGACACACGAATCTAATACTTATTGACACAGTGACAGATCTTTTTCTTTATTTTTTGATACTACCACACCGAGCAGGACTAAAAAGTTCATCAATATCAATGTTCTTCGTATCATCAATGTATTACAAAATTTGTAACAAAAATTAACAAAGAGAAAAACATATAGTTGAAATAATATTAATTGTAATTTCATTTCGTAGCGTTTTGTATAACAAAATATTTATATAAAAAAAAGAAAAGGAATTTACGCTTATTTTAGAATAAATTGTAAAGAAATTATTCAAAAAGCTTCACGAAAATCAAAGAACGAATTATATACTGACATAGTATGCATGTACATTCTTCCATGGTTATATTTTAATAATTAGAAATAAAATTAAAGAGGCGGAAAGAGGGACAAACACAGAGAGAAAGAGAAAGAAAGAGTAGAAAGCAATTGTATAATTCGAGCTGGTAGTCATTGGAAAGCTAACAAGGGATGGAAAGGGAAGGGAGGAAGGGTCCCTTTTATTAAATATTAAAATCGTTCCGCAGTCGATTCGAATGAAATTCACGTCGTGCAAAAGCCGTTTAAAAGCTGCAGGCTTCGTTTACTAAACGGAGCAGAGAGGCCGAAAGGCAACGACACTGCAGAGAACAGCTGATCGCCTTCGTGTATCGTTTTCAATACTAAAAATGCAAAATCAGCGAATATTTAATTAGCGACATTTAAATATCATACATATCGTGAAATAGAATAAAAACCAAAGATATAGGCTAAAGAGTGAAAAAGAGAGGGAGAGAGAGAGAGAGAGAATAAAATTGAATAAACTAGCATATGAATTTAAGAGGTCACATAGAAACGAGTGTATCTAGAGATAGACAAATACGAGAACTGTGTATCTATCAAAAAAAAAGAAGAGGATATATTTTTATAAATAAAAGTTTCAAAAAGTGTTCCAACGAATTGAAAACTCTGTAAATATTTTTTATTTATTTATCTAAACATAAATATGCCATGGAACTGATGCTACTACTACCCATACTTTAAAAATAAAAAATCACTATCAAAAAATATTTACACAAATGCAAATTTTTTATTTGACTTAACGTGACAACTGTTTTTCTTTCTTATACGTACTCTGTTTAGTTCTGACAGTTAGTTATGCATGTTTACATGTTGAGATATGTATTGTATTTTTTGTTAAGTACATAAATAATAATTAGACATTTTTTAAAATTCGAAGATTTTTGAAAAATAAAAAGAAAATTATGAAAATGGTGCAATTTTTGTTTTATATAGAATTGACGTTATGTTATGAAATATTATTTTATACAAGTTATATATAAAATAAAAGATACTATATATTAAAACAAAAATAACGATCTTATAAAAAATAATATATTTGAAACTTTAATAATTTATCACAGTATGATACTGTCACGTACTGGGTTCAGGAGTGTCCAAAATACAGTACGAGTTTGTCCCCGAATACAATAAATAACTCAGGAGCTTTGTATGTTGAAATGTGTACTTTATTTTATTGAGAGTTCGTAAGTAATAATTAATGAAAGTTTTTTAAGAGTCGAAAATTGATTTGAATTTGAAAATGAATCTATTCCTACAATGTTAACTATATCCTCTAATTTCTCTATTTTCGTATCTCTTTAGAATCGCTTGATGTATAGGTGTATATAATACATACATATATAGATATAATATAATATGTATCTGCATATACGATGAGAAAAGGTTATTCGTTGGCCAGCGAGATGCACATAGTACCGAAGCAAAGGATTCAACATGCGTAATTCCCGATTTACAATTTACTCGTTCGCTCGCGTGAGCTTGGCCGGATGTACCTGCAACATACTGCTGTAATGACGAACTCGTGCGTGAGCGCAGTCATTGTGTTCTCCTTCCTATTTTAGTACCATCCCTAATCATCGATCCTTCTCGTCTGCTAGTAGTCATCTGTATATATGTTCCCATGTGTATATATGTATAGGTATAAACGTATGTGTCTGTTTATGTGGTACTCTCATGCATAAACGGTGTCCACGTAAAGCGTTGCAAATTGATCTATGAATAATTTCTTCTTTATGTATTATATAAACATTATAAAATAATTAAAAATATATAAAGTTATAAATAAAATTGGATAATATTATTTAAGGTTTGTTTAATTATTAAATCGTACAAAATTTCATATTTTATTGATGGTAAATAAAACGAAGGACTTAATAATGTGAGCCACTCTGTATATGTATACATATAATAGCCCGTATGTTCGATATAAACTAGTATAGGTGAGAACAAACAATTCTGTGGGAACTGTCATGCAATTCAACCGCTTACCTGTGTATCCCGATAATTGAATCAAGTATCGCACAGCATGCTCGTACTCGTTTCGAAAGGTATTATTTATGGCTTTTGACTATCACGGATGCTGTATTGTTTTACTTACTTCAACCATATTACACGTTATTTGTGTTTTCCGTATGCATTTTATATTTTTCTTTTAACAACTTTCATATCTCTTTTTTTTTCTTTCTCTTATTTCTTACAAATCGTACTAAACTTAATTATATAACGAGCATTGAAAAAAAAATTTCATTTGATTTTTTATTTAATGAAAATTCGATATAGAAAAATAATAAATCATTTTATATGATCAGGATTTCTCTGTCTAGAAACATACATTATGGTCCCATATTGGACTGCATTAAATTACTATAGGCCGTTGAATTATAACTGCTACCATATACTAAATGTAGTAAGTAAATTACAATATTTGTAAAATATCTTTAGAAAGTTTTCGTAAAACTTTCTTACAAGTTCACGAAAGAATAACGCAGCAATATTCGTATTTTAAAAATGATATATACTGATTCCAATCTATATTAGATTATTAGGAATTTTATATTATTACAATTTGGACTGTTGAAAACGATTCTAAAAGGGTCGTACCGCAAAAAGATTGAGAAACGCTTTTCTAAATTACTTTTGATAAATCGGTAAAATCGATTGTCGATAAGATCACTTTCTGTATATATAAAAAAAAAATGGTGATCCATGATATTCAAGTTTGAGTATAAAGGAACACTGAATAGAATCGAGATTTAAAGTCTATTTTAAACGAGTCTCGTAAAATCTCAGTCGTCTTTTATATATATAAGTATATATATACATTTTTCCTTTTATCTTCTCATGTGTATCGCAAAATCAGAGAAGCGAAGAGGCACCTTACGTTCTGTACACTTCAGAGAGAATTGGAAAAAGGGGTGAGCTTCTAGAAACGACGAAGGAAATGGGCAACGAGAGAAACGGAAGGTTAAAAAAGGGAAAGGAGAAAGATTCTGCGGTGCTTTTCATTCCAAGCTCGTTCCTACTGGCCGTAGGAATCCAATAATTGATCCAGCGAGATATACGCCATGATTTAGCCTCGGGTACGAGACGTGACACATGCATTTACACGTATACAAACACACACTAATATATAGGTACATACGTATAGGTATATGTATATATATATATAAAACAGATATATATATATATATATGTAATACATCGGGATCGGGTGAACTACGTAGATGTATTGGTCACAATAATTAAAAATGTTCATACTTTCTTTCAATTCTCATTATTTGAATATATTTTTACTTTAATAAAATATTATCATTCATATCTGAAGATAATTTTTATAATAATAATAATAATTCATAACACTTTGCTTTGGATCAACTTGTGCATATATATAATAGATACGATGACATGTACACGCATACGTACACGCACAAAAATAGCGTGTGCATATTTCAAGCTATCTACGCAGTTTATACGCGTTATGAAATGGAATATGGCAGAGATTCTATGTCAGCTTTAACTTTATTTCTCAAATAAAGGCGAAGATGGATTTATGAAAACGCAAAGTGTGGCTTTGAAAAAAATATTTCTTTCATATTCTATGAAATGGAAAATGCAAATAACAATTTAAGCTTCGTTCCTTTACAATGAAAAAACATGATTGATAAGCACGCGAGCAAGGGAGAGAAGGAAAAAGACAGAAAAAGAAAGGGAAAGAAAGAAAGAGACAGAAAGAGAAAGAAAGAGAGAGAGAGAGAGAGAGAGAGAGAAAGAGTTTAATTTGTAAAGTTTAACTTGTGCATAGCAAGTGAGTTTCCCTCGTTAATTTCACGATAAGCTTATTCCATCGTAACATTAACGAAACTTGTCTTATCGCTTGTTCGTGTTCTCTCTGTGGTATTCCATACAGCTCAGAGAATATACAAGTATGTTTCATATTTATTGTAAACAGGGAAAGAAGAGAGATCGTCATCGTGAATATTTCATCGTAGGTGTGAACCAAGATTTAAGGTCGACGATAAAAATGTTTTCCTTTACTCGTCTCTTACTTCTTATACAACTATTTTACATATTATATCTGTAGAAGAAAGCAATAATACGAGTCAATATCAATGTTTATAAATTGATATTATACACAGTCATTTTTTAATTTATTTTAAAGAAAATTGTAAACATTTATATAAGCCAATAGAAAAATGTTGTTTTACTATTTAGTAGTATTAACGATTTAAATGACGACATTTCTTCAATACGATATTTGTAATAATTTTTGTTTTTTATTAGAAAATATTTACGAATAAATATAAGCTCGAACACGAATCGTGAAAATATGATAGAAAAGTAAAAAGGAAAGTTGGATAAAAAAAATGAAAAAGTTGTACTCTCCCTACACTCAACATTATTGCTTCTCACTGTACCTGCATCGATTTTATACACACGACGAGGCTCAAGTCATGCGTGCGAAAGCTCCTCGTAAATCTTGCGTGAAACGGCCGAGAAGTTGCCTTCTCTAACGATCTACCGTAGCATCCTACGAACTTCGAAATAGCGAAAATCAAAAGATAGGGAAAAAAGGGAAAAGCATTGAGATCAAATACGGGTGAATGGATGAAGGATGAAAAGAAAGTATGAAAGGACAAGTATTATGTGTATATAAACGCATATGTGTGTGTGTGTTCTGTTTGATATCACATAAAGTGCAAGGTTACGGTCATACAGGATATTAAAATCTACATAAATATACATAAATGCACATAAAATGTACGTAAACTCGTTTCAAAAGCATTGTAGGCGAATATCTAATAAACTAGGCTAACCGATATAAATAAGAAAAACATTTTTGGATATATTAATTACCTAAAAGGGGAGAGAGGGAAAAATAGAAAATGTTTATTTGTTATATTATTATTATTATTATTATTATAGTTATTGTTTATTATATATATATATATGAAAAGAAAAATTAAATGAAAATATAAATAAAAAGATGGAGAAGTGATCAAAGTTAAAGAAGAATTTTCTCAGTTACAAAGCTAGTCGATCTCGTCTTTGAATCTACGAATCCCTTTGGGATAGAGAAAGGGATAGAGAGTAGCGCGTTGTAGTGAGCTAGTTTCGAGATTAACATTGATTTAAATTACAAATTTAACTGCCCTGAAGACTAGCTACGTTTGGGAGCTGAATTCCAGGCCAGGGTGAAGCATTTAGGTCAACTGTCGGTAAAAGGATCTAGTCGTTCCTTGAAATGGTAACGAGGAATGAAACACTATATATATATAATATATATTTATATCATAAAGATAGATATAGAAATAAATGTTTGTCGAATAAATCGATGTTAGTATTGAATAATCCGTTTAATTTATTGTTGCAATTTATATTCTTTTGATTGACAATTTTGTTAAATGTACTTTGATGAAAAATTGTTTATCTTAAAAATTAGTCTCTGTTTAATTAAGAAGATTACAGGAGAAAAAAAAACATTAATAAAATAAAGAAGAGGAAATATAAAAAGTTATATATTTTTTTAATTTCTACTTTGTTTCTAATATCTGTAACTTATGAAATTTTCATTCTTCAATAAAATCGTTTCCACTTTTTATCCTTCTTTTCCTTCTTTGAACTTCGAATAACTTTACATCGATGCCATGCAATATTAATTCCGATAATGGTATTAGCTTCAAGCTCCGTCCAACCTTTACTCTTGATTTTCTATCTTCCTCCCATGTCCGGGTTTCCTTTTTATAACTTATGAAGCATCTACATTTCTTTTTTTTCTTTCTTTCTTTTCTTTTTTTTGTTTCAACTTGCATCGAGCGATTCAAATCTTCGAAAGTGAACGTATAGATGCATTTTAATTGAATTTAAATCTCTTATGTACTGTGTGAAATATAATAATAATAATAATAATAATATATATATATATATATATGTGATTAGAAAATGAAATTCTATATTTGTAAGAGAAATATATTTAGAAAAAAAAAATATTTCTAATTCTCTATTCATAATATTATCCATGAAATTGGTAAAAATAATAAATTTTTGTACAAACATTACTAGCACATAGATACATTTTTTTGTATTAATAATTAAAAAAAAAAATAGAACATAGAAACAGAAAAGGTGAATGACCGTTGATAGTTAGAGATAACATGATAAAATCACGTAAAAATGACAGACTCAGGAAAACGTGTTGTTGCAGTGTTTCATGAGAAAGGTAGGACAGACAGAATGCAGGAAAACGGTCTCGCGAATTGGAAAAACTTTATCCTTCTCGCGAAATAATGAAAATGTTCAAAAAGTTTATCTATCTCTTTTTCTACATCGTTCGGTGGATACCCCCAGTGACGTTTTTACAGTTTATTCAGTTAATTAGGAAAAACGAAGTATCAGGAACGCCAATGGTTTCGTGCCAGACATTGCGAAAATTGCAGATTTAATTAAATAAAACGCACGATAAATTCGCTTAGAGGAGGAATTCTTAGCGACGACGTGGATATATTCTCACTTTTCTTCTTCCTCTACTTTTTCTTCTTTTTCTTTTTTTTTCTGTCAGTCCCTCTTTCTTTTTTTCTTTCTTTTTCTCTCCCATACGGTCAACCCAACATTCTTACTCACTTATTTCTCTCCCTATCTCTCTCCTTCTCTCTTTTTCTAAGAAATCCAGCTGGTGAGAGAGATTAAGAGAGGGAGAGATTAGGAGGACCGCGAGGATGGCGCGAGAATCACGATAAATTGTTCTTTGACCTTATCGAAACCCAACCACGCTCACTTTAGTTTACCCGCGAGGATTCACCCTTCTTTAGCCCTTACTAACGTTAAGCGATTGCTAAAAGGAAAAAAGGATGAACAGATATATTGCTACCCTACCGAAGTCTATTGAATGTTATCAAGTGAATTATATATATTTTTTATCGATAATTGAAAAATAATCATCATATATATATGTAAAGTGGAGACTAAATTATATAACAATCTACTAATTATCAAAATGAATCAAAATTTGTCATTAATATTATAAATATATACAGAGAAAGAATGAGTGCGTATAACAGTATACATATAGATATATTATTAGATGTGTAATATAAAAATATAAGAATATCAATAAGGTTCATGTCTCGTTTCTAGCACGATGTAATTTTAATCGTTAATATTTCCTCTCGTAGTTTCTAAGTAACGAGAATGTATCTCGTACGTGAGGATGCTCGCGCGAAATCATCCATAACGAATGATGCTACTCATACGAGTAAATCGATATCCATTGGTTTCTCCTCTCTTTCTCTCTCTAACTCTATAACTCTCTTACTCGCGTGATCTTTCATTTATATCGAATTATTTCAATTTTAGCTTTTAATCTAAGTTTATGTTTAGGTTATCGTAATGACCAATCACTTATTCCTAACAAGGATTATTCTGTATTCTTTTTCAAACACTTAAACCTTTCTTCGCGATATCATTTTCACCACTCTGACGCATATTTCGTGAACGTCTGATATCTATCAACGTTGATCTAATTAAAGGAAAGAAAAACTATCCAAGATTGCTCGTTTAAATAAAATTGTAAACTGACTTGAGATATCCAACTCGAAATGTTTTCTTGTACTTTTATTGCTCATACACACGCACACATAAATATTATAGACGCATATACAACATTATAAACCTTCGCAACAATGGAAATAAAGAATATAAGATAATGTCATTTAATGCCAATGTACCGTCAAAAGACACTAACTAACAATTATGGTAATCCGATTGTGAGTTATATCGCTCGTCAAAGAAATATTTAATAGGGGAGAAAAATCAGGTTTGGGATAAGCATGCTTTTAGTTGATGCTATTTATGGATTAAATGACTAATAAATACATAAAAGTAATTTTCTCATTAAAAACACGAAAAATATGATTAGCGAGACTTTTGGCTTAACATAGACGACATGTATAAAAGATTTATCGGTGGTAATAAAACGTTTGTACCGTTTTCACAAATTTACCACTCATCTTTCTTAATAAACACTTTATTATTATTATTATTATTCTTTATCGTTTCAAGTTATATAATTAATAGAACAAATACAATTAAAAAAAATATATACTACTACTACTACTACTGTATAATGGTGAAAGATTTATCGAGGGGTAAAGTTTGATCCGATTTTATTTTTTATTTTTTTTTCTTCTTTTTTCAGATTTAGTCAATCCATCGTACGATATATGTATGCAAAATAGGGGAAGAGATAGAGATAGAGAAGAAGAGATCCATGTATCTTTCTCATCCTCCCCCTTTTGTTTCTCTTTTCTCTTTCGGCACGATATCTCGACGTATACCTAGACGAACGTGGGCGTAACAACGTTTCTCACGAGAGCGACGATTTTTGCTCTCTTGGTAGGTACGAACTGTGCCAGACCCACTTCGCCACGGCTAAGCTGAGTTTGTCGCTCCCTCGAGACGAAGAGGAGAAGAGAATAGGGCGGGCAGAAGAGGGGGAGGAGAAAACGAGAAAAAGAGGGGAAGAAAGATGAAAAAGAGGAAAAAGAGAAGAAGAAAGTTATGGGGATATATGGGGAATGAAGAAGAGGTGGATATGGGGATGGATGAGGGAGAAGTGGGGGAAAACCAAAGAAAAGAATAGGATAGTCGGCGATAAAAATAGAGAGAAAATATTTTCACATTCCTTCTTTCTCTCTCTCTCTCTCTCTCTCTCTCTCTGGAGTACTCTTGTTTGTAGCATCGAAAGAAAGGTGATAACATATTGCTTGGCTCTTGAGATTTCGAAACTCGAATCGTTCCCGTGCCGATTCGGAAAGCATTTCGTTGTATTCGAAATTGCGACACACTCTAATCGCACACTTTGCAAACTTAACGCGAAATGTAATTAATACTTAACGTACCTCTACCTCTATCAAATGGCCCGTCGGAAGTTTTTAATTAAAATTCTGCAATCAATTTTATTACTTTTTTTTCCCACCCCTCATTTGACTTTATTACTATTATAATTGTTATTTTATATATCATTATTACCTAAAGGAAATAAAAAATTGAATATTATTTGCTACGGTCCATTGTAAAAAATAGAAATTTTTTTCGGAGATTGGTCATTCGACAGTTTGCGTTATGAATATAATTCCTATATAGAATATCAATATAAATTTTCTTTTTATACATCGTAATTATGTTAATTGCAAATCGATGCAACGGATCATCATATACATTTATTTTTCAGGTGTTACATTTAATATAGTTTATTTGACGAAGTATAATTTAAAAACTACGAAAGTATATTCGGAAGTAGATTTTCAGCAGCGTGTATAAAATGAATGAATACTGTAGTTTCAAGGGATATCGATCGAGCAAGCAAATAAATAGATAAATAGTCATGCAACAAAAATATCACAGGCTCGAACACGGAAAGCTACTTTTCTGGTGCTATTTATCGCTAGTGGTCAAACGACGACAACAACAAAGAAAAGGAAGTTGTGGAGGAGGAGGAGGTGGTGGAAGTGGAGATGATAAATATAATAAAAATCGAAGAAAGATTTTCTGTTGGAATTCAAGTATTTCTGTTTCCAAAGGGACCGACCCACGGTGAATTCTGCAAATTTAAAACGAACGTTCTCTCGAAACGGTTACGATATTGATTATTCGGTACGAGAGAGATAGAATGATATCTGGAATCTAAAATAAAAATCGGAAAATCTCGAGCAGGTTTCGTTCTTTCAGAGGGAGAGAGTGAGGGAGAGAGAGAGATAGAAAGTTTCGACGTAAACGAATGTGGCGGATTAATTAATAAAAACAAGCAAAGCGAGCGGATTAATTTGCATCGGGAAAAATATAGTTCGAAATGTGAGCTTGGTGGTGATAGCTAACGTTAGAGATTTATCTCGTTCAACGAAATTAGATAAACAAGATTTAGTTTTAGTCAAGTAAAAGGATGAGTATATATATATTATTCTTTTAAAAAGTAGTTAACAGAGTTAAACTTGGTGGAATTATTTTGCTTGAATTAAAAATCTGCGCGTGTCAATGTTAATAGGTATGTTATATCATAACTTAAAGATGTGGTCGAACATAAAACAAATTTTATCATTTTTTGTATTTTTTCTAATTTATATGATTCATTCGATACGAATTAGAACGATAATAACGATAATCACACTTTGAAAGGGTAATTTAAGAGCAAACGATGCGATCGGGCAAGGACGGTGGTAGCTGTTGGATAAAAATAAAAGTCCAGCGAGCGTAGAAGAGAGAAAGAGATAGATAGAAAGAGAGAGAGAGAAGAGGAAAGGATAGCGTATGGTTGATAACGAATATCGCGATGGTGGAAATTTTGACGTGCACTTTAATTACCAACCGGGCGATCCTCGATCAAAGACAATATATGCGCGCTCGCGGGCCTATGAAAATCGAGCGGGCGAGAAATTGCAAAAAGAGAGTCGACCTGGCAATTTATCGAGGCCGTTAATAACGGGACGACCAGGGCGATAAGCAATTTTGCGCTTATCTCCGACAAATTGCATCGGCCAAAGACGATAGTCTAGCTTGATGAGCATATTCAGAAATAAAGAAAATGAAGAAAAGTCCGTTTAGTTAATAAATTATTAGAAACAATAAATTTATACGACTGTTAGAAGCTGCGTAACCTACCGGGTGATTCCAAGATAAGAAGAAATAAATATCAATCGAAATATCATCCTGATGATTATTTCCGAAAATAACCCATAACCCTATATATCTAACAGTATTAAATTCTTTTACCCTTCCCGCCCCCCATAATATATACATACATATATATATATATATGTATTTAACTCATAAATATGCTCACGTACTATGTGTATAGCTAATAATAATAATAATGTCGGTCCGACTTTATCGCTGTTATTGAAAACGGTATAGGTGTTTCGGTGTTTCGTTATGTAGGATTGTTCGGTTATTACGAACACAGGGTAGAGACGAAACGAGAAGCGATATAGGAGATTGTGAAGAGGAAAACGGGAAGGAAAAGGTATGTTGCTGTGTTCCACGCGCGTACGTGAAAGGCACCCTACTTGGTGGTTGGGAGAAATAGAGAAAGAGAAAGAGATAGAAGATAGGTGAGATAGACGTGGAGATAGAGAGAGATATAAAGTGCGAGGGGGAGGGGGAAAGTAACGGTCAGAGAGAGAAAAGCTTGGGTTAGGTGCAAAGGCAAGACGAGATAGAGAATAGTCGGTTATACGTGACTATCCTATGGAGGTTTTCGATGGTGTTGGTTCTCTAGCAAGGTACCAATACCATCAGCACCAGCTCCAACATCGACGTTACTTGGAAAGTACAGTAGTGGCAGTAATGGTCCAGTAAATCACATTATATTGTTTCTTGAGGGGGTAGAAGAGGGTGCGGCGAGGGTCCGAGGGTATAAGAGCGAAGGGCTTGGAGTTCGCGTTACTTGAGAGTTGCTGAAAGGTAGACAGAGAGAGGAGAGAGAGGAAAGTGAAGTAAAGAGAAAGAGGAAGAGGAAGAGTAGGAGTTGGAGGGTGGAAGTGGAACGCGTCGTCCTCTTTGCACGGCCGAGTTAAAACCGCAGGACTCGTGGGAAGACACATACGTCGTGGTATTCGCTGCAGCTTCTCTGTCTCTTCATGCTTTGTACTATTTTTCTTTCTTTCTTTCTTTCTTTATTTCTTTCTTTTCTCTCCCTCTCTATTTTAATTCTATCTCTTTTATATTTGTTTTTAATTTTTTCCTTTTTTTTTTTACCAGTATTCATAATACATCAGAGTAGATTACTTTTTTAATGCACGTTTTAATTTATCCCGTTAGATATTAATCGACATTTGTTAAAAACTTTTCTAATTAAAATTTTACTTTGAGTGTTAAGTAAATGTATAGGCATTATTTATGCAAGGTATTTCCGTGATGAGGTATCCAATTTATTCGGGATAATCTAGAACACAGGTATCAATTTTGAAGTTGGAACTATGTCCTGGATATATTATACCTTGGTTAAAAGTTATTGATTTTTTTTATAAGGTCGTGTAAAAAGTATTTTATCCGTCAGACACCTGTAGTTAATGAATAGAGGGATGTGCTGTAAGCATCTGTGTTTAGTATGACCTCATCGTAACGTCTCCAGAGATGTTAGAACAAATGCAACACCGTTATGTCTACACTGATACATAACTGCGGTATGCCATTTTAAACGTATAAATGTATTCATTATTTAATGTTATGATAGAATATAACTGGTGCATAATAATGTGTCATTACATTAAAAGTTACGTACAAATATCTAAATAATCTTAAAAACCGAACATTTTCCAACGAATTAATAATTATTGAAAATGACAATATGATAATACTGTCTCGGTTAAATATTTACCTTCATTTTATTTATTTATTCTTTTCTATGTTTTTTCTATTATTAGATAAATGTATCAATCTTATCAAAGAATAAAATCCTATTTAAATCGATCTTGAAACACATTGGGCAATTCTTTTATATGACCAACACTTTTTCTTTTATTCAGTATCCAAGGCTTAATATAGTTTTACGAGAGCTAGCAGTCAAATAGAGCCCCGAGCTGGGTTGGGTTCATCCTCGAGTTCTCACAAAACGAATCCCATCTCTTTCCGCGACGCACCATAGGCACCGGACCGGAGCCCACAATGGGATCACCGAAATTGTGACGAACGCGGTGCAATCTCGACCGTTGCCGGAGATCAGACGAAACATTATTGTTCTCTTCGTTTCCTACCAAGAGTTGCGAGATGGCGGCTAACCAAAAGAATTATTGCTCTACTAAATCCTCTCATTTTCTTCCTTTCTCGACTCACCTACAAATGTTAACGTGTTTCTTTATTTTCCTATTCTCTCTTTTTCTTTTTACGTCTATTTCTTAAATAAATAATTCGCCAAAAATAAACTAGATTATGTAGAAACTTATTAAGATTTTTAGTTAAAACATAATTCAATAAAATATATTATAGAATATTTATATAATATTTATATAATATTTTTTTTATCTTGAAAAATTGGATTAGTGGAAATTCTATTGAACTATGACAAAACTATAAGTTGTATTAACACAGAATGAATTTAAATTTGAAATTTTTCCTATCATTCGACCTGGTAATGAAAATTTTTTACCATATGACATCTCTTTTCATACCAATCAAATTTTTGAAAACAATTTTTTTGGTAAATTCATTATTGCTTCACAGGAATTTCCAATTTTTCGAGATAAACCATTTTATATACACACGACCTACACATGCACGTATACACAGATATAGTTGTATATAAAACAACAACAACAAGGATGGCAATGTGTTTGAGAGAGTCAAGAAAACGTAAGGTGAAATGAAAAGGAGGATCTCTGAGGTGAAAGCACGCTACTGGAGACGTTCGTTGCGGAAGAGTAGGAAATGTTGGAAAGACGAAAGTGCGAGAAGTGTGGGTGGAGGAAGACACGAAAAGAATAGAAAGGGAAAAAGAGAGAGAGTAAAAAAAAAGGCAGGAACATCGGAAGAGAGAAAGCAAACGTGAACCGAAGTGTCTCTGAAAGTATTATCTTTCTCTCTCTCTCTCTCTTTCTTTCTATACTTTTGTTCTCTTTTTTTGTCTATCTCATTCCTTTTATTCTCCCTTCTTTCTCTTCTCCCTTTCATTCTCTCTACCTCTCTCTCTCTCCCTCTATTATCTGTCTTTTTCTAACTTTCCAGCGGTTGCTTGTGCTCAGAACTCAGAGCAATCCCTTCGAAAATTGAGACGCCCTTTTAAAGGACCTATTTTACCAGCATCTCTTCCAGGTTATCACCTTATTACCTAACGTAAGGACAAGCGAGAAACGTTTTGCTCGTTTACTACCCTTTCCCTTTATTCCTTTTCATCCTCCATATCCCCGAGCCCTTCTCCAACTCTCCCTTACCATCAACCTAACTTCTCTTCATTGCAGTGCAACGTCTCTCGTAAATGTTTCGGTTGTAAAGGTCTGGCAACCGTTTACTGAAACGGCTGCGGTTCCGTGATGCGGCTTTTGCGCATGGTTCGATTATAGTCGAAAGAGATGACGACGTTGCGTTCCTTCTCCTTTTCTCTTTTCTCTCCTCTCTTCTCTTCACTCCCTCTCTCTCTCTCTCGTTTCCTTCCATCTGAAAACGCACTCTTTCCCAGACATAACTTCTGTGACTCTTGACTCCCGTCCTCTTTATTTTCTTTCTTTGTCTCTTATTTCACTCTCAGTCATCGTCATCAGTGATAACGGTTTTCCTTTTGGAAAGATGCATACTTTCAGTCGAGAAAACTGCGATTATTTTTTAAAGGAGATGTTGACGCGGCCCTTGGATCTTTTCACATGATTCCATTCAGAAAGCATTATTGCGCTATTTGGTTTTTTTAAAGACCTCTTCTGGGCATGGAGGAGGCATCTAATCCCATAATACTATAAACCGTTTAAATTTCTAACCCTATTCTTCTTTTATCACTTTGTCTAATCGGTCATTCTATATATTTCCTTGTCGTCTGTGTCTTTATCTGTCTGTCTCATTCTCTTAAACTATGTCTTCCCTCTCGTAATAGTTGAAGAACTCGACCGATTGGCGACTTGTGGACAGTAGAAGTAGGTACACCTCAAAGTTTGCGGTTGGATCTTAACGAGGCGAAACCCGTCTGTAGACGAAATCGTCCGATTCTACCATTGTGGCTTTTAGAAACTCGATTTCATATGTACTGAAGAGCGAGTTCGTGTTGGTGGTACCTATCTTCTGTTTCGTGCTTCCTCACACCTGACCATTCTAACCATTTGCAAAATAGATCATTTCATTAACGTTCTTCGATGAGATTAACAAGGATACACTGATCGTACTAAGATATATTTACGTATGACCAAGATTCAATTTGTCCTTGGTAATATTACGATTGGCGGATCTTTAAATATTGTAAAAAGGAAAAAGAGATAGACGAGTTGAAAATTGTTTTATCTCTTTTTCTTCTTCATTCTTTTTTGGATACATATTGATTTTCGATAACGTCGCTGTAAAAGCTTTTGATTTGTTTTCAATTTCTGACAGCTTGAAAATAATTCAGTATTCGCGTCGACAAGATTTTTATTTTTATCTATTACATATATATATTTGTTATCCATGGACACTATAGTATATGATACTATTTCCTGATATTATAATAGTTACTATGATTGAAATTTATTTGAAATGAATAGATGAAAATATATCGAGTACAAAATTGTTCCATCTTATTCCTTTGATGTTTGATTTCATCTTAGAAGTAAATATTAAAAGATATGCGTATATGTATAACGTATGTGTATATGTATAATATGGAAATGTTAGAAGCACGAAAAAAAGCTATAAAAATATATATAAAAAATTTCTAGTTTAGGATCGAAATTCTTACGATCGATTGAACGACACTTTCCTAACAGATTAATTTTTTTTTTCTTCCCTTTTTATGTTCATGCTTCTTCTTTCGTTTTTACAAAATGATCGTTTATGTGGCACCGAACAGTATTTTTACGATAACGCGAATTCGCGATCATGCTTTTACCGATAAAGATAGAAAAATTCAAGGCTTCACTTTTTACGTCTTATCGATAATCGCCTAGAGTAACGATCTACGAAAATAGTCGAGCTATTTATAAAGGTCTTCAACATTTGCTTTCCTCTCGCGATCCTCTTATTTTAAATCATACAGGTGTATAGATAGGTATACATACACACATACATTGAAAATTTTATCGAAATTCACGATAAACGTTTAGGTAAAATGTTGAATTTTCACGATGACGTAAAATCGTGATCAAGTATCGATCTTCTCTTCTTCCTTTCCGTTTAAAATTACTCTCTACGATGAGGTTTCATCACGTTAGGACTTCAAACGATCGAATTCCATGCTTCGGATTTTCATTAAACTCCATTTATAAGATGAGGCTACTCTTCAAGAGCATCTTATTATTTTCAATGAATCCATTAACTTCTTAAACTTTGCGGTTACTGCTTATACTTCTATATAATACTATTTTATTCGGTGATTATATAATAAAAGCCAATGAACTAACAAGGGCTCCACCAAGTCGTGTACCCCCAGATTTTTTTGAAACTTTGCACACTTGTAGATGTTGATTAGTTGATGGGTTCCTTCTGGATTTTCTTTATTGTTAGTTTCTGTGGATACTTTTCAATAAAAGATATCTTCGCTCACACTTCCCCTAGTCTGCATTCGTTTGTTTAGTACAGTCCTAGGCAAAAGGAAACTCGACTGATCGGAAATAAAAAAAAATACAACATATTTTACATTTTAATTTTCATAAAAGTAATAAAACATACTGTCAAAAAAAAAACAAAAATGTTAATATATAAGACATTATTATAAAAAAATATAAACATGAAAAATTGAAAAAAAAACATGAAAAAAAAAAAACACCCAAAAAGACTCGAACACGGACATCAGGATTACAAACCTGAGCCCTTAGCCACTCGGCTATCGGCGGCTTATGGTTATAGTAGCAACACAGAGGTAGATATGTATATTCAGCTTTTTTTGCAATTTTTATCGGTCAATATCTCGAAAAGGGTTGATTATTCATATATATTGATTAGCAGTACGTGATAGTACTAATCAACATCTACAAGTGTGCAAAGTTTCAAAAAAATCTGGGGGTACACGACTTGGTGGAGCCCTTGT